>VDFB02066756.1:85611-123660 GCA_007258455.2 Sequoia sempervirens | reverse complement strand
CATCATATACATGTTTCAACATGCAGACTCTTTTTTATATGTTTTCCAAAGAGAAAATCCTATCGATCATGAAGATCGTACCTTACGTGGTTTTTAAATGAAACTAGACCTTATCATTCCATAATTTCCTCTAATCAATGGTGACCTCTATATGCAAACATTGATCACATTTCTGAGAAATGAACTTAACCCTCTTACCATTTTGGCATAACCGATAATGGAAGGGCGATACAATATAAATGAAAACACAAATGATACGTTTGAATGTAAAAAAAAGGTTTATACCCCTTACATGGGTTTGAAATTTAAACCACTACAATACTAGATACAATGAAAAACATATTTGATCAAAATAAAATTCCAATAGCCATGATATGGCTAACATAATTGTGCGAGCTAATATGACAGTCACACCCTTAAAGGTTTCAAGCCTCGGCCTAGCTCTAAAGCTAGCCGATAAGGCTCCATCATAGACACTTCTTATAAAAAAGAGGTCATAGGCCATGTGACGCCAAAGAGGTGGTCGATCAAACACTACACTCAGCTCAAGACCATACACAAAGTCACAGAGAATACATTTTTACTGTGCTTTTCCAATTTTCTTCAAAATGCAATGACTATCAAAAATAAAGATATTGAAATTGAATTTGTTTCAAAGGAAATCGATTTACCTTAATAATTGAGCTTTTGAATGAATATTTCCTCTAATTTTTCTATCACTTTGACCTTTTCTCTGGTTTTTTCCTTGCTGCTAGTCGATTCTTTCCCCAAGTTTGCTATTCTTTTTCCTTCCCACTGTTCATTCTAAAATGGAAGCAAAACATTTTTTTCATTGCATGCGGCCAAGCATAACCATTATGGTTTTCTTGTCATAGCCGTGGGCCTTTGATTTTGAATGTTGCCATAATGTTTTGGCAGGCCACGCCCAGGTGGGACACCTATATTTTTGCTTGATTTCCCACATAGTCTAATATGATATTCTTGATTATCGATTTATATTCAAATAGCATCAACATGTGTATGTATGTATATTTATATATGTAAATGTATACGTAATATATATTTATACATAATATGTGTATTTATATATGCATATATATTCGCATTAAGATGCATACATGTATATGTGTGTGTGTGTGTACAGATATATATATGTATAAATTGTTTGTTAGAAAAAGTTTAGGAGTTTCATGTGTTTTCTATGAATCAAATAAAAACTTTTATTCTTCTTTAATCATCCATTTGTATAATTTTACATGATGAAACTCTTATCCTTTAATCATTCCTTGAAATATGTACTTTCATTTCTCTTAAAAAAACAAGGTTTAGATAGACAATTTAATCTACAAGACATTCATTTTTCAATCAAAGAAATATTCAAGCCATGAATTTACATTCTTTTATATATGCAGACTAGTTCAAATGCAAGTTATCATGCCATTTGTGGTGTGTGCATCCTGATTCCAACTTGCTTACCATTCGATCCGACTAAACAATCCTACTTCAACCGTGTTCTCGTCCTTCAACCTGTCACCTTGTAACTGCACACACTTGCACTTGCAAATTCATTAGTTACGGTGAATTATTAATAACATACAAAATAGCTTCAAAAGTTTTCACAATCAACATCAGTCAACTTCTTTCATTCAATTTTTTCGAAATTCCAAAATTTCCATTTAATATTTAATTGAATTTCTTCAATAATTCAATTTACCATATTATAATAAATATGAAATAAAATTGGGTTATGACATCCTTCCCCTCTTGGAAGAGATGTCATCTTGATGTCTAGTAATTCAAAATAAAAGAACATCATAGAAAATTTGAACATACATGTCTATTTCAACATCACATGAAAATATATAGTCTATTTCAACATCACATCAAAATTATATATATGTCTATTTCAACATCACATCAGAATGTATATGCCTATTTCAAAATCACATCAATATATATGTCTATTTCAACATCACATCAAATTATATATGTCTATTTCAACATCACATCAAAATGTATATGTCTATTTCAACATCAAAATTTTAAAGCATGAAATATCATAGTATCTCAATCCAAAAATTTCCAAACAAAATTAATGAAGTTTCTTTCTCAAGAAAGAAAATGTGGAAAGGAGCATTCTATTTCTTCTACATTCTCCCAAGTTGCACTATCCTTTGAGTATTGGTCCAATTGGACCTTAAACTAAGCAATATCTATGTTCCATAACTTAACATTGCATCTATCTGAGATTCTAATGGGCTCTACTAGCACCACTCCTAGATCTTGTACCTACAAGGATTTCCAATCAAGCGCATGAGTCACATCAGGATGATATGGATTAAGCAAGGAAACATGAAACACATTATGCAGTTGAGCCAGAGCAGTTGGTAGAGATAGTCTATAAGCAACTGGGTTAATCACTTCCAAGACTTCAAATGGTCCCACATATCTTGGGGCCAACTTGGAAGACTTTCCAACAACAATAGAACTTTTATGAGGTTTAACTCTCCAAAAAAATTTATCCCCTATTGTGAATTGTCTAAGAGTTTGGTTCTTGTCGGCATAACTCTTATGCCAGTCTACAGCCTCTTTCAATCTTCTCTTAATGACCCTCATTTGTTCTTCCATTTCCTTAAGAATTTTAGGTCCTATTATGATCCTATCCTCTAATTTATCCCAACTGATGGGGGTTCGACACTTCCACCCATAGAAGGCTTCAAACAGAGCCATACCTAAGGATGTACAATGAGAGTTGTTGTAAGCAAACTCTACCAAAGGAAAATATTCTTCCCACCTATACTATTGGTCCATACAATACATTTGGAGGAGGTCTTTGACTACCCAATTCACCCTCTTTTTATGCCCGTTAATCTAAGGATGGTAAGCTGAGCTGAAATTTAGTTTGGTTCCCAATGCAACATTCAAGGTCGTCCAAAACCTTGAGGTCATTCGTGTGTCCCTATCAGAAATGATAGTCTTTGGCACTTCATGCAAATGGAAGATCTCTTAGAAAAAATTCTTAGCCAGGGTCAACAATCCATCCTTAAGGTTTCTTGGAATGAAGTGCACAACCTTAGTCAACTTATCAATCATGACCATGATAACATCATGCTTATTCTTGCTCAACAAAAACCCTTGTACAAAATCCATATTGAT
Source organism: Sequoia sempervirens (assembly GCA_007258455.2). Classification (NCBI taxonomy): domain Eukaryota; kingdom Viridiplantae; phylum Streptophyta; class Pinopsida; order Cupressales; family Cupressaceae; genus Sequoia; species Sequoia sempervirens. The sequence goes on along the minus strand of VDFB02066756.1, from coordinate 120,504 downwards.
CACCTATCATTTATACTCAGGTATGTCATGAGGATACAATAACCCGACTGGATGTGCATGCTCAACCTTGACTCGCTAGCACTCCAAGCATCTGGCTACGTACTCCACTACACCCTTCTTGAGTTTAGGCAAAAAATATAGAGTTTAACTCCATGTCTTGGATACTCTGAGGTGTCCTAAATAAGGTGCATTGTGAACTTCTAAAACCATCTTCCTCAGCTCTCTAGAGTCAGGAATATACATCCTTCTTTGATATCTCAAAATACCATCTAGTTCGATCACATACCCATTGAACTGATGATCTAAAGGATCTACTGTTAGGCGCTCTTCACTCTCTCATAGTGCTCATCCCCTAGCATATTCTAAATTACCTATTGTCTCAAGTTAGACCTTATTGAGATCATGGATGTCACATGTCTTTGTCTGCTACGAGCATTAGCCACTTTGTTCTCTTTCCCTTTTATATAATCAATTCCAAAGCCATACTCACTAAGGAATTCCAACCACCTTCTTTGTCGTGCATTAAGGTTTCGCTGGGTAAATATGTATCTCAACCCCAAGTGGTCTTTCTTAAGTTCAAATAGCTTTCCCAGAAGATAATGCCTCCACATTTGTAAGGCATGAACTATGGCCGCTAATTCCAAATCATGAGGCATGTAGTTCACTTCGTGCTACTTGAGCTTCCTTGATTCATATCCTACCATTTGTCTATCTTTCATTAATACTGCTCCCAATCCCTCTCTTGAAGCATTTGTGATTACTATGAATCTCCCATTAGGATTAGGGATAGTCAACACTAGTGTTTTCATGAGCCTCTCCTTCAAGAGTTGGAATTCCTACTCGCATTTCTTGGTCCATTTAAACCACATTCCTTCCTTTGGAGTGAGATAATAGGAGATGCAATTTGGGCGAACCCTTGCACAAACTTCCTATAGTATCCTGCAAGGCCCATGAAGCTACAAACTTCTGACACATATTGAGGCACTAGCCATTCCACGATCGCCTTGATATTCTCAGGGTCTACAGAGACTCCTTCAACTAAAATGATATGGCCTAGGTAATGCACTCTATCTTGATAAAATGCACACTTGGATAGCTTCCCAAAGAGTTTCATTTCTCTCAATTATTGAAAACTATCCTCAAATTCCTATCATGCTCTTCGATAGTCTTTGAGTAGACTAGAATGTTGTCAATGAAAATCAAAACAAAATCATCCAAGCAGTCTCTGAATACACTATTCACGAGGTTCATAAAGGCTGCTGGTGCATTAGTTAAACCAAAAGGTACCACTGTGAACTCGTAATCTCCATATCAAGTTCTAAATGTAGTCTTAGAAATCTTCTTCCTTAATTCTCAATTGATGGTACCCTGGCCTAAAGTCAATTTTGGAGAACACCATCACTCCCTTCATTTGATCAAACAATTCATCAATTCTTGGGAGTGGATACTGGTTCTTGATGGTCACCTTCTTCAACATTCGATAATCTATACACAGATGCAAGGTACCATCCTTATTTTTCAAAAAAAAAAATTGACACTCCCCAAGAAGACACACTAGGTCTTATAAGTCACTTATCCAACAATTCCATTAACTAGGCCTTCAACTCATAGAGTTTTGTGTTGGTCATCCGATAGGGTGCCTTGGATTGAGGCTCAACTCTTGGAACAAGGTCGATAGAAAAATGGAATTCCCACTTTAGAGGAAACTCTATAAGTTCATTAGGGAATACGTCTTGGAACTTATTGAGAATAGGATAGTCATCTAAATATGGTTCCTTGTTGTTAGGATTACTGACATGCACCGCATAAATTGCACACGCCTTTTGATGAGCCTTCTTGAGTTGCATTGTAGAAATTTGTCTAAGCTCTAAGGGTCTCTGCATTCCACAAATCTCAGCTCGGTTTCCATAATCATCCAAAACTTGACCACCTTATCCTTATAGTTCACTAGAGCCTTATGGTCAATTAACTAACTAGTCCCAACATTACATCATAGGAGCCTAAAGCGGCCACATACAAGTTGACCTGAGTTTGAAAGGTTGGAAGCTCTAACTCACTACAAAAGAGATAGGTATATACCCTCTGCTCTGCTTGATTACCATACTGGACTATCCATGAATTTTCCATGTATCTAGGTCTAATGGGTATCTTAGATATTATTCTAGGATCTATAGAACATTCAGTAGCTCTAGTATCAATTAATATTGAGATAGATTGGCCATAGAGCTTACCCATCAGCTGAATTGGCGAAGCCTGATACTCTGCCTGCTTGTTGTCCACTGCAACATGGATCTGATGATGTTGAGTCTACTTGTAGCTTTCTTCCTTCTGTGACTTTGACTGTTGAGGAAAATTTGAGGCATAATGATCGCCTCCATAAGTATAACATCTATCTCAAGGCCCTTTGTGACCTCTTGACTTGTCCTCTCTAAAGCCTTTCTACTTATCATCATCCTTACCCTTGCCTTTGTTTTCCTTCTTGTTCTTTCCTCCATTACCATCTTCACCCTTCTCTTGCGACTCACCTCCCCTCTTGAGATTTCATATTTGATGGCTCTTTTCTCCTTTTTGAAATTTCTTTTTACCATATTGCAGCTTAGAATTTGAGTTGCTGTGAAGATTGGATAGTTGTTGCAATTTCTACTCCTGTTTGGTAGCTTTTTGGAAGACTTCATTCATGTTTTGAGGTTCATGCATATCCATGTCAGCTCCTATATGAGGTTTGAGTCCCATTATAAATTTTTGAATACGAAAACATTCATCTCCCTGATATTGAGGCACATACTTCAACAAGGTTGGTGAACTTTTCCCAATATTGAATCACAGTCATATTTCCCTGGGTTAGGTTTTGAAATTTCTTCACTCTCTTGTCAAAGAAAAGCTGAGGTAACCGCATCTTTCTGAAAGCTTGGAGGAATATTTCCCATGTGATCTCAGCTGGTTGAAGATTCTATTCTAACTTCTCATTATCCCACCAATTCACTGCTTCACCTAAGAGCTGATATGTAGCCCATGCCACCTTAGTATATTCAGAAAGGTTACGGAGCCCAAAGTATTTTCCATCTCTATAATCCAAGTCTTAGCTCCTACTCTGATAGCCTTGCCATTGAACTTGGACAATGCTACTCTTTTCAGGTCTTTCCCAAGCTCTTCCTCGATTCGTCATCATGGAGCTTCCCCTGGACCGCCATCTCCTTGATTTCATTTTGCATTCCTACGGTCCCGGTCCTCGCGTGCCACTTGGACTTCTTGCTCTATATGATCCATGTGAGAATATTGGCGATTTAGAAGCTATAGAATTTGCTCCAACCTCTTGTTAGGTCAGTTATCAAAACCACTACCACCCCCATCATTCCTGGTGGTCACCATGACATCCCACACTTATCCTACATCACATTCACGTTTATCACATCTCAACTCAAGGTTCTATGAATTAAAATTCTGATGCTACATCACATAATTTGTTTCATATGCATACATCCCTCATTCTAGAAGAAATACACATTCATGCATAACACACACATTTTAGAGTCCTTCATTCAACACACCAAAAAAATATTATCTAGTTTTATTTATATTTAAGATGAGTCAATAGACCCTTATTTACAATAGGCTTCTTGTTACATCATTTTGATTTCTTGGCATTAAAAAGAGGACATTCCTTAGGGTCCTCATCTGAATTTACATCAAACTTTACAGAAGAGGATGGTTGAGCATGTAGGCTCTCCTTTTCCTCTTTAGTCAACAAGGGTGCATTGGGTCCACACCCTAGAGGCCAGTCCCAGATTGCAGAAAGATTTTTGATCTTAGGTGTTTGCTTCTCCTCAATCTTCAAGCCTCTCTCTAGCTTAAGTCGTGTAAGGGCCTGAGCTAGAGTTTTGTCATCAAAAATTTATGATTGAACCTTCGCCTTGGTGTTTCCTTCCTTTATGTCATTCTTACGCGGGGTTCTAACAGTTTTACCTTTCCTTCGAACTACCTTTGACCTTCCCATTCCTGCATTCAATCTAGGTTCGGTCTATTCTCAGGACAACTGAATTTTTGTTCAAGGGTCAACTATCCCTAGTCAAACTATGGTAGACTCAAAAGGCCTAGAGTTGAACCCTAAGCTCTAATACCAAATGTAATAACCCATTCAAAATTATTACTTAATTATTATTATTGTAAATGATACATGAATATACTCCAAATTAAAAATACATAACTAGTAGCTAAAGTAAATCATAGCTACACATTTCCATTTAAAATGAGTCAAAGATTCATATATTCACTTCAAAAGTCAAATTACAATATTAGGTTTTACTTGGCTCCTAAGGCCACAAAGTCATTACATTGTACACTTTTCATCATATACATGAATGTATTACATCAAGTTACATATTAGACTAAAATAGTCTTGTGAACAACTAAGGTTCTTCTTTGACGCTTTCCTCCACTGGTGGATGAGAACATGGTTGAAGCACTTTATGACCCAACCACGAAGCTTACGCTTCTCCGATATTCTTTCGACTTGAAGAATGCCCAACCCTACATGAAAAGTTTAGAAAGAGAACAATTTGCAAGGTGGAATCTGGTGCATTCCCATACATCAACATGCATTTTCTATCTACAAGTTAGAAAAGAAATGCAAGATCTATGCTAGGAACAGTAGAGAGTGAAATCACAAAGTTCATACATACAAAATGAACTATATTGCTTGGCGAGGCATAATAAATGTGTAGCAATAACAACAAACAATAGGTTATGGTACAACAAACCTATACTCTCTGAACTCCATTTCGGCACCTATCCTACAACGTCACTTTCTACTATACATTATCTCAAAACAACTATCTACCCTCTAGCAGCATCTACCCTGAGGTGCTCTAGTCAACTAAGGTATCACTGTTTCATTCAAGTATTAGAATATTCTTTCACATATGTCTTCAAAAGAAGAAACATATCACTAATTTACCCTCTAAACAGAAATCAGATTTATGATTCAATAGAGTAATTCAACAAATAGTCATATCATCCTTATGACTATTATATACTTTTCATCTATAAGCATTTCCATTTAAAAATGAAACTAAGAGAAAAATCTAAGGTATGTCACATGTATGAGTATGTACATAGACGAAGTCTATGTGCATACACATATATGTTCCTACTTATGTTTAAAATTTATGCATACATTTTGAAATAATGATTAATTCATATTGCAATCTTAAAATAGTATTCCATTTGACATCTCTTTTGTCAAAAAAAAATACAAAATAAGAACAAGTCTATGTTAACAGTTTCACACATAATGTTATCACATTCTCACAACTGTGATACTCTACATTGTTGTTTACATAAGAATTTTCATTGTTTAAATAGAACAAGTATTGTTTCTTACTAAATAGTTATAAAACAAGTTGTTTATATATGAACATTCATTGTTTAAACAAAAAAAGTACTATTTACTACTAAACATATATAAAACAAGTTGTTTACATATGAGCATTCATTGTTTAAACAGAACAAGTACTATTTCCTACTAAATAGATATAAAACAAGTTGTTTACATATGAGCATTCATTGTTTACAACTATTTCAAACTGTTTCAACTAAATAGTTTATTGAGCAAGGCTATTTTCATCTAGAAAAATAGTGTCATTTACAAAAGATTATTCACTGTCTACTTCGATACAATACTATTTCAGAACAAAAAGTTTCATTTAATGACATAAAATATTATTTTCCAATAGAACATTCCTTGTTTTAAAATAGAATGATTTTTATCTCATTGAATAGAGAATAAACAATACATTGTTTACCAGTAAAAATATTGTCTACAACTATCTCATCTATCATTTCAAGCAAATCCATTTAATTTTCCTCTGAAAAATTAGGCTTACAAAATGTCCATTGTTCCATATAAATGATAATTAAAAGTTCATGAGCAATTATGCAAATATTATAATGAAACTGGTTCGACATACTCGTCAATTTAAAACTGAGCAGTCATTCTTAGCTCTAAGGTTACTAGGGGTCCTTTCTTAACCTGTGCCCTTTTTAAGGTCATATTCAAAACCTTCTCTGGTCGCTCTAGGAGGGACTGGGCCTTACATGACAGGTTCATTCTTTCCACAATTGACCAAAGGTTGTGTTCAAGTTTACACAAAAGACTTGTTGGGTCTACATCATATACATGTTTTGACATGCAAACTCTTTTCTTTATGTTTTCCAAAGAGAAAATCCTATCGATCATGAAGATCGTACCTTACATGATTTTTAAATGAAACTAGACCTTATCATTCCATCGTTTCCTCTAATTGATGGAAACCTCTATATGCAAACATTAATCACATTTTTGAGAAATGAACTTAACCCTCTTACCATTTTGGCCTAGCCGATAATGGAAGGGTGATACAATTTAAATGAAAACACAGATGTTATATTTGAATGTAAACGCAGGGTTTATACCCCTTACATGGGTTCGACATTTGAACCACTACAATACCAGATACAATGAAAAACATATTTGATCAAAATAAAATTTTGATAGCCATGATATGGGTAACATAACTGTGTGAGCTAATGTGACAATCACACCCTTAAAGGTTTCAAGCCTTGGTCTAGCTCTAAAGCTATCCAATAAGGCTCCATCAGAGACACTTCTTATGCAATGTGGGTCGTAGGCCATGCGACCCCAAAGAGGTGGTCGATCAAACACTCACTCAGTTCAAGGCTATAGACACAGTCAGAGAGAATACATTTTTACTGTGCTTTTCGAATTTTCTTCAAAATGTAGTGACTACCAAAAATAAAGATATTGAAATCAATTTTGTTTCAAAGGAAACTAATTTACCTCAATAATCAATATTTTGAATGAAGCTTTCCTCTGATTTTTCTATCACTTTGACCTTCTCTTCTTTTTTCCTTGTTACTGGTCGATTCTTTCCCCAAGTTCGCTATTCTTTTTCCTTCCCACTATTCATTCTAAAATGGAAACAAAATATTTTTTCATTGCATGCAGTTGGGAATTACCATTATGGTTTTCCTATCATAGTCACTGGCCTCTATTTTTTAATGTTGCCATAATGTTTTAGTAGACCACATCCATAGTGGGACGCCTTCTATATTTTTGCTTGATTTCCCACACAGTCTGATATGATATTATCAGTTATCAATTTAAATTCAAATAGCATCAACATGTGTATGTATATATGTTTATATACGCAATATATATATATTTATACATAATATATATATATATATATATATATATATATACATAATATATATATATATATTCTTACATGTGTATTCAACATTCATTCACATTTGCTATATATGTATTCCAAGTTTACATTACTTATATACATATATATTCACATTAAGATGCATACATGCATATATATGTGTGTGTGTGTGTCTGTGTGTACATATATATGCATAAACTATTTGTTAGAAAGAGTTTAGGAGTTTCATGTGTTTTCTCTAAATCAAATGAAAACTTTTATTCCACTTTAATCATCCGTTTGTATAATTTTACATGATGAAACTCTTATCCTTTAATCATTCCTTGAAATACATACTTTTGTTTATCTTAAAAACACAAGGTTTAGATAAACAATTTAATCTACAAGCCATTCATTTTTCAATCACTAAAACATTCAAGTCATGAATTTACGTTCTTTTATATATGTAGAATAGTTCAAATGCAAGTTATCATGCCATTTGTGGTGTGTGCACCCAGATTCCAACTTGTTTACCATTTGATCCAACTAAACAATCCTACTTCAATTGTGTTCTCATCCTTCAACCCATCACCTTGCAACTGCACACACTTGCACTTGCAAATTTATCAATAGCATTCAATTCTTAATAACATATAGAATAGCTTCAAAGTTCATAAAGTCAACATCAGTCAACTGCTTTCATTTAATATTTAATTGAATTTCTTCAATAATTCAATTTACCATATTATAATAAATATGCAATAAAATTGGGTTATGACATATTAATTAGTCCTCAAGTATGTAGTATCCTTGAGATATAAATAAGGGCTAGTTCAATATTCACTCCACACACACCCAATAGAATTGTATCTGCTAACACTTCATCCTTATAATAAGAACCTATAAATAACTCAACCTTACACCACTTATTCACCATGATTTCCACTATAAATTTTATCAAAATTAATGAATTTGGATATGGATAATACATTACTTATAGTCCCAATTAATTTCTTTAATTCTATGATAAATTAGCTTGATATAAAGTGTATATGAGAGATTCTAACTTTTTTCCTTGATGTGGATTTCGATATGGAAGAGATTCATTGTCTCTTGTTTCTCTTCAAATATTTCACTTTCCACATGTATCTCTTTGTGCACAACAGAAGATATCCTATTGTCTACATTAGAATCTCCTTGGATTATTTTACTTTGTTTATCACAATAGTTTTGACATCCTTTTCTCAATTTATCCAAGATAATTTTTAATTTGGATGAATTATCCACCATTTATATTCCATGTACTCCTAACCAATATGGGTAGACTAACTCTTTGCCATTATTCTTTCCTTTTTCCTTCTAGAATATTGTATTAGTTTTTCCCTTGAATTTACCTTATCCTTCTCCCTAAAATTTTGACCTCCTTTTTGCCCCCCTTTTCTCTATATTTATTCTTGAATAAACACCTTTTTTTCCTCCAAATCCACAATGGGCTTGACCACATGCTTCATCAATATATTTAGATAATTTTATGATGGCTAGTGTCTTTATGTGTCTAAAAGTACAATATTTATACATAATCAACACATTCTCTCCATGAAATATCTCCCTAATTGTACCATCCTTTTCCAAAATTTAATAGCGTGTTCTTGGACACTCTATCCTTATGTTTTCATAAATAATATCATTAGATAACCTAGTCTTCTTCATAATATATTGCATAAAACTATTTTTTTATAAGTTTGTTGAGGTATTCCCACTTTATAATGGGACAAAATTTCAACATAAAGGAATAATACATAACTCTTGTACCATGTGAGAGCATGGCCTAATAACTTGAGCCTAGCAAATGAAATTTGATGGTGATGAGTAAGCTAATGAAGGAAAAAGTACATATAGATATCTAATGTATACTAATATAATTTCTTAGGAATTTTCTCCTTATCATATGGTTGTATATTAATATTATCTTTATCCTTAAATAAAATCTACCTTATTTTGGTTTAGTTTTCACTAGTTCTTTTTTTTTAAAAAAGGGGTAAAAACTTTATTGAAGATCAGAATCAAAGAATTACATCAAAGCAAAGGGCCAAAGCCCCAGGGAACCCAAAAGATACAAATAAACAACGCAAGAGCCAATCATCATCCATCATCAATTTCATCCCCATCTTCAGCAATAATCATTTCCAGATCACGACGGAGCTCCTGGGAAATCTGCTCCCACCTCTCAATCTTCCAGCCATCAAGATACTCTGAAGCCCATTTCGCCAAGCAATCCTGCTGCCCTATTCCACTCCCTCGGAATATGGACAAAAGACACCACCTCCATCAAGGAACTAATCCACAGAATTTGCTGCACCATCCTAGCCAGCTGCCAACTGACATCAGCCACCTTCCTAGCATTAAGCAAATTAACCAAAACTTGTGAGTCAGACTCACAAATAACCTTTCTCCACCCCAAAGAATAGGCCCGTTCAAGAGCGAAGAGGATCGCCAGACCTTCCATAAGGTTGACAGTCTGCACCCCTTCATAGACAGAGAAGAAGAAAACCACCGTCCTCGAAGAATCCCTACCAACCCCACCAATTCCAGCAGGCCCAGGGTTTCCCCTTGAGGAGCCATCAGTATTAATCTTCAGAAATCCAACAGGAGGGGGAAGCCACCTTCCCATTCGCATCACTTTCTTCCTCGCCTGCCTTCCCCTTCGAACACAAGCCGAAGCCAAAGACATCTCGTGAAGGCCCAGTCTCTCCACCTTCTCAGCATCCCCTTTCTCCAAGGGATACACCACCTCACACTTCGCTTCCACCGTCTCCCGAACCATGCCCATAATTCTCTGCCAAACCTGCTGAATGACCATCTTTTCACCTCGGAAGATTCTACGATTCCGCTCCAACCAAATCTGCCAGAGAATGAAGGTAGGCCCAACATACCACACGTCCTGTAAGAAAGAAGCCATAGCGGGAGGTCTGCCAAGACTATTCCAAAAATCCACCAAGGAGGAAGCATGGACACAAGGACATTTCCAAGCTTCCCACCAAAAATGCCACAGCCTCAAGGAAAATGAGCAACGAAAAAACAAATGAGCAGAATCCTCCTCCCCATTCCCACACAGAACACACATGGATGGGCCCTGAAATCCCCACTTCTGAATATTGTCCCAAGTCAAGCACTTCTTCCAGGCCAAAGTCCAAATGAAACAATTGCACTTTGGCCAAGAAAACTTATCCCATACTCTATGCCACCAACGAACCTCCACCCCGTCCAACTTGTGAGATAAAAGAACCTGATAGCTAGAGGCAATAGTATATACACCCTTAGGGTTGGGGGACCAAGATAAAACGTCTCCATCTGGGAGGGAGCAACAACTCCTGCTAAAAAGGATGCGCTGCAATTCCGCACACTCCTCCTCCATACCAACCATAGGCCACTCCTCAGGATTCTTCCACCTAGCCACCATCAATTGGCCATGAGCAGACATAGACTTAAAATCTCTCACTCGAACCCAACCAACCGCAATGAATCTTTGACTAAGGGGCAACAGATTAGGAAACTAAGAGACAATAGGGGGAAAACCATCCCAAGAATCCAACCAGAAGTGAGCCTCTAACCCACTTTTGCAAGTCCAAAACAAACCATTCTTGACAAGAGCAGCCCCTTTCTTGAGGGTACCCCAAATTATCGATCCTTTCCCCACCAAGGGATATCGAGGAATGTCCATATGTGGTATCCCCAGGAAATATTTGTGGGACAAAATCCTGGCCCAGGTCTGATCCTACTCCACACACCACCTCCAAAACAATTTAGCAGCAAGCGCTATCCCAGACAGAGAAGATTTCCTTAATCCAAGACCGCCACAGTGCTTCGGGCTACAAACAACCTCCCATCTAACCAAACTCCACTTCGAGGATAATAAATTACCAGCCCAAAGAAATTGTCTAGTTAAAGCATCAAGTTCTTGAACAAAACCAACCGGGGCCACCTGGAGCATACATCTATAAATGGGGAGAGCCTGAACCACAGACTTGATCAGCTGAACCCTACCAGCAAAGGACAACCATTTGTGGGTCCAATGGTTAACCTTTGTCGAAACTTATCCAAAATGCTCTGCCAAGAATCCCTGGGCATCCTTTTGACAGAGATAGGAATACCAAGATAGGTCAAAGGAAGGGACCCAATCTGAAACCTCAGGATATTAGCAATCCTCCTCTGGATAGGACCAGGAGTATTGAAGAAGAAGATTGAGGACTTATCTTCATTAATTAGTTGACCCGAGGCAAGAAGATAAACATCCAACACTGCACGCAAGTTTGTAGCCTCCCTGATTGTAGCCATACCCATCAGCGCAGTATCATCCACAAACTGCAAATGAGACTGTGGGGAAATATTACCTCCCCATCACCACCCCTGAATGAGACCCATCTCAACATTCCTTTTCAACAACCGGCCGAGACCTTCAACAAGAAGCAAGAACAGATACGGAGAAACTGGGTCGCCCTGACGCAGACCCCGTGAAGCACAAAAAAGCTCTGAGGGCTCACCATTAATTAAAACAGAGAAGGAAACTGAAGTAACACAACTCATGACCCATTGGATCCACTCATCCCCAAAACCAAAAGCCCCAAGGATCTTCCGAAGAAAGGACCAGCGAACTCTGTCATAAGCCTTTGCCATGTCCAGCTTGATGAACATTGCCTTATAATTGGAGATGGCCATAGAATGAATGGTTTCTGTAGCTATAACCACCCCATCCAGAATTTTTCTGCCCGCCACAAAACCACTCTGCTCCTTAGAGATCAGCACTTTGAGCCATCTTTTCAGCCTATTTGCAATTATTTTAGAGATAATTTTATAAATCACATTACAAAGAGAAATGGGCCTAAATTGGCTTAACCTGTCTGCCCCATCACATTTGGGGATAAGAGCCAAGAAGGTAGAATTCAAAGCCTGTAACATTTGCTTGTTCATTTGAGATTCCTGGACAACCGCCAATAAGTCCAGCTTGATAATATCCCAGAAATCTTGAAAGAACTCCACCGGAAAGCCATCAGGGCCAAGAGCTTTCCCTTTCTTCATCTAGAACACCGTTCCCTCAAGCTCATCCATCGAGATATCACTCATAAGATGCTCATTCATCTCCATAGTAACCAACGAAGGGATGCAAGACAGAACATGAGCCTCCTCTTCAGGAGCCCCCTGGGGGTCCTCCCTGAATAAAGAATCAAAATACTGTACTGCCTCACCTGAAATATCCTTAAAAGAGGAAAGAGACTCACCAGTGTCTTTCACCAGAATAGAAATTGAATTCCCATGTCGCCTGCTTTGACAGAATTGAAGAAGAAGGCAGTATTCTTATCTCCCTCCTGAAGCCATTCAATTCGTGCCTTTTGTTTCCAATAGATCTCTTCACGCAATTCACACTCCTCAAGTACTTTCAAAGCCTTGGCCTCCTCTTGAAGTAATTTAGCAGTCACACCATCCTCCCTGATCACCCTCGTAATGCTATTCAACTCAGCTTGGGCAGCAAACTTGGCTTGAAAAATATTCCCAAAGCACTGTCGGTTCCAACGCTTAAGCTGAAATTTAACAAATTGGAGAAGCTTAGCAAAAGTATACATTGCCGTACCAAAAGCGGGTCTACCATTTCTCCACCATTCTGCCATATAATCATGAAGAGAGGGCTCACGTAGCCACATAAGTTGGAACTTAAAAGGGGGCGATCGAGGCACACGAACTGAAGAGACAACAAGCTTGATAGGCCAATGGTCGGACCCCCTCCAATCCAAAATTTCTGAGCTAGAAGACCACAAGCCACCAACCCAAAAATAGGACACTAGAAACCGGTCAAGTCTTTCAGAAATGCAGTGATCCCCAAGCCTTCGATTGCTCCAAGTGAAAAGACCATTATTAGGCTTAACATCAACAAGATTCAAAGTAGAAATATTGTCCTGAAGAAGCAACGCAGAAGGCTCCAGCCTTGCAATACCACCCCACTTCTCAACCAACTCAGAGATAGCATTGAAGTCCCCAGCCATAATCCATGGATAAAAAGGCACCATTCTCCGGACAAATTGAATATGAGCCCACAAAAGTTGCTTACCCTGAAAATCAACAGGCGCATAGATATTAGTGAGGAGGATAGACTCCCCAGTCTCAAAGCAAGAAGAAATCATCGAGATAGAAGACTTGTTGGACATCCACCAAAGAGGGCGGATCTTCCGCGGATTCCAAAGGCAAGCCACTCCACCCGCAGACCCTTGAGCACCAATGCATTGGCACTCACCACTTCTCCACAACTTAGGAGATAAACCAAGCATGCATTCAACGGATAACTTAGTCTCCTACAAGAACAAAACGTCAGGAGATTGACTTCTAACCAATTCACGAACAGCCTTTTGTCGAGGGCTGTTGTTCAAGCCCCTTGCATTCCATGATAGAACAATCATTTCAGAGAGCTTAAGAAGTGTGAATCCAAAGTCTTAACCGACCCTGACTCCACCAGAGTTTCCCCAGCTAACTTAATCTTTTCCAAATCCTTTTTCCTGCCAAGCTTTGAAGATTTCTCCCCCAACCCTTTTTTGAGATCCTTTTGATGTAGACCCAGAGGAGAAGGAGAAGACTTGAGATTCTTTCCTGCATCAGAACTTGCATGTAAAGCCAGAGTAGAGTTGTCTCCCCCACTCTTCTTCATTTCCACAGTAGAAACCGGCTCCACCTGGACATCCATTTGAAGGTCGGTTACCATTTGCAAAGCTCCAAAATCATGTGAATCCTGAGAAACCCCAAAAAGAGGATCCTCCTGCCCAGAACACACAATACCTTGATCCAAGTTCACCAAGCCCGGATTCACTTCCTGCTGGCCAAGATCCTCCAAAACCTCGAATCTATTAAAACATTCTTCATCTTGTCTTTCATTCAAGGTCCTCTTTTGACCTCGGTTTCTATTACGATTCCTAACAGGGCAAAACCATCTAGACCAACCCCATCCCCGGGAATGGGATCCTTTCCCTTATCTTCCCTAGGTGGGTTGTGAGTAGGTTGAGAAATATGAGGCTCCACAGCCTAGCCCTTGGGCATCTTCGCTGTAGGTGACCATACTCATGGCAGAGACGACATCAAAATGGAAGAGTTTCATAATCCAACGACTGCACCCAAGAATAAGGACCCACAGACATATCCAAAGAATCTGGTAATGGCTTACTTAAGTCAATTTCCACACAGATACGAGCAAAAGTTATCACCTTTTTAAATTGAGTCTGTTGTGAAGAACCAACTGGCTTCCTGAGCATCAACCCCAACAAATGAAAAACATCATCCCACCAACATTCCACAAGAAACTGCGGAAGACGAACCCACACCGGGACTCGAGTCGAAAGCTCCTCAGCAGGGTTAAAACCAGCATGCCACGGTTTAACAAACAAACCAACCTGGTTATAGAAATAGGGACCCCCTTCAAAAACCTTGTTACGATCCACCATGCAATCAAAGGTAACCATGAAATAATTATTCTCCAGAAGCTTTATATCCATCTCACCCTCCGGCATCCAAGTCCGTCGGGCCCAAGACTCTAAAAATTGCATCGATATCCGCATACCCAAAAATTTTCAGTAAAAAGAGTGCCTCGAATAGTAGTCAATATCCTTCGCAACCATCTCCAATGGGATGACCAATTTCGGCCTCTCCTTGCAACGTTCCAAGCATCCATTGATTTTCGTGATCCGAGCCCCACTAGACGAGCCCACTCCATCTGGCCCCGTTTCTAACAAATACAAATTATTATTGAAAATTTTTGAAGCATGCGTAGGAGACTTCATGCCAATTGCTGATCGAAAGTCCATTTTCGGGCAAGCACCTGAGGTCTCCCCAGATGACATTAAACCCAAGCCACAACGAGCATACAAGCCCCCGAAAAATAAAGATCAAAACAAGGGTATCAAAAACCCCAGCCCACATGCACCAATAGACGCAGGTAGAGCACAGAGGAGGTGCCTCCAAAAAGAGGCCACACTAGGGTGGAAAACCAGGCCCAAAGGGCCGCTCCACGCAAGACTCTCGCAGCTCCCAACGACACCAACCATGCCGCAAACAACAGTGAGCAGCCCTCACACGCAGGCAGAGAAGGAATGAAGCAACAGAAAAAAGAAATGGCACCCCCGAAAGCCAAACAGACCCCCTCCAACCAGTAGCTGAGAGGAAAAGCAGCTGGCTGGGCAGCCCTTGATAACTTAAGCGAGCCATCATCATTATTTAGTTTTCACTAGTTCTTCTTATTCCTTAAGAATAAAAACTTTCATTTCCTTAGCTAAGTCATGCATGAAATTTTTAGTCTTCTTTATCTTTCTCACTAAATTAGAGATCCAAGCCACATATTATTAAGTCTTTTGGAATGTATATTTCTTTCCTCCTTTCTTTCTCTACCCATTTCTCTTATAACCCTATTTCAATTCCTTGTTCCAATTTCAAGTTTATAAGGAACTAGGTTATTGCTACCATGGAACTTTGTAGATGGAATTAGCTATCCATAACCATACTCAACTAACAATAATATTAAAATTTGATACCACTTGATCCATAAATAATTAGGTTGATAACACTCAAATGTAACTTAAGAGGCATGTTGGAGAAATAAGCCACACCCAAGCTCTAATACAGATCCTACCATAAATCCTTGATCACAAAGTAGGTTGGTAGCTTTAGAAGCTCAACATACACATGTGAGGTCCAAGATTCGATTCTTAGGTATATGAAGCTCAAGAATTCCTTCTTTCACAATATTTTATATTCTCCTATCATAGCTAAGAATCTTTTGTGAATGTTACAAATTTATTTTGAAGGGTATAAGATTAACCTTCTTCGAAATAGGAATTTGGTTAAAGATCCAAGTAACATATTATTTATTGTGGCAATGTATACTTTAAGGGATAATATTTTTGGATATTTGAAAATTTATTTTGCCACAAGAATTAGGTATTGGTTTATTTAATAGGTGATTGTATTCATTTCTAGTATGAAATATTGAGATGCTAGAACTACTAGAGTATTTATCTTTACCTAATGTATAATATGGTGTATGGTGCTCCACATATTTCTACATCCAATAGTTATTACAAAGGGTTTTTGTATGGGAGGCATCACATGGAACCCTTTAATAATAAAACTATAAAGAGAGCATAAAAAAAAAAAAAATTGTACATAGCGATTTGATGGGTTTGAAACTAATTTAAATTCGTAGTGGTTTAAGGTATATTTTTTATTGTTTAAGTAATTTACTAGGAAGGCCTACGTTTAATTTTTAAGAAAAGATAAGGTGTTTTTTTACCTTAAAACTATTCAAGGTAGAAGTGGAGTACCTATATGATAAGAAGATGAAGTTATAAACAAATAATGGAATAAAATATGTCAACAACATGCATTCACAAACATTCTTGAGTACTATGACTTTTATTGATGGTTCCATATACTCCATAATAAAGCTAGGTAGTTGTGAAGAGGAATTATACACTCATTAATATGGCTAAATGTATGTTTGAATCTAGGAAGTTGCATAATTTTTATTGGGGGAAGTAGTGAACTATGCTTATTATATATTCAATTCAATGCCCAAATAGGAGGTGAATGAGGTGACTCCTAGGGATAAATAGAGTGGAAGAAAACTTTTATTATCACTTAAAAGTATTAGGATGTGTTTACTAGAAACATATTAATAATAATAGGAAGAAACTTGACCTGAAGAGTCACAAGTGTGTCCTTGTTGGTGTAGGTTTCTATTTTCCTAGGGGGTAATTTATTTTCCCTATCATAAGTTTTTTCTACACTTTTGTTAGGATTTCTTAGGATAATAAAGTGAGTTTATTATTTAATAACTAGGAGATAAGGTGATGAGTTGTCCGCATCCTTAAAGGGTGAAGCATTTACCAATTTTGGAAGATATTGGTGGTCACTTCTTATTGGTTGGATTTACCACCTCCATCCTCTCCTTAGTTATGTATAAAATCACTACCTAGATTGTATTTGCATTATTACATACTTTTTCATAATTTGGAATACATGTAAATTTATGCTTATATTCATTATTCTACAATTTTTCTATGAGCTCCTAATACAATATTTTCATCTTGACATTTGCACATCTCTTAGAATTTTGGGTCTAGGGAGAGGGCCCATGCACCCTAACCGGCTTAATTATCCTAAAATTTCAAATCACTCCCAATTTTTACAGCAGCTTACTTGGCAAGTTCTCTTATAACTAAGGTTTCAGGGCCACATCATCAAATATGATGCCACATCAGCATGCGTTTTTGTCAAGGTGTCCAAAAAGGCCCCAAAAAATAGTGAGACCAATTCTCGTGCATTACATCATGAGTAGTTGAGCGCTGATGTGGTATCACATGATTGGTTGCTTTTTAGATCAAAAGCATACATTTTGTTTAATTATGGGTAGTCAATTCACAACTATTCATTATATAAACGACTATTGGGTATTATATTTGCCGACTATTGGACCCCTCTATTGGGCCCTCTCCCCTAATTGTGTTATTTCATTTATAGTTTTATAACTTATCTCTCTCATAGAAAGATATTGGTTATTCATCTATTTGAATTTTCTAACATGGTATTAGAGCTTAGATTTCGAGAGTTTTGAGTACTTGGATTCTTGATTAAGAGATTGAAATTTTTGTATGATCTTGAAAATTCTCATATGCTCTTTTATTGTGTTTCAATATGATCTAGAGAATCAAAAAAGAATTATGAAGATATGTTAATCCTTTATTTTCATGTGTGTTTTTGTTGAGATCTGGTAACCACAACTATTCTCGCTATAGTGACCACATTTTTTACTATCTCATTACATTTGAGAGGCTCTAGAAATTCATTTTTTTCTTTTGTTTCACTCAATTTGGCCACCATATGACACAACAACAAACAAGGGTTTGAAGCTCAGATCGAGCAAACAAATTTTTATAGGATCATTTTTAGTCCAAATAGACCTTTCCATTACAGTTAGGAGGTCAAGGAGACAAATTTTGACATAAAATTTTCCTATATTTGGATTCAGGAATGGTTGAGGCAAAAAAATTGAAAGGGTTGTATGCCCCCAATGCTGTAGTATAGTCTACAGATTAAAATAATTGTAAAAATAAATTTTGGGTTTTGTGCCTATTTAGGGCATAGGTGCTAAGCAACCAGTGCTAAGTGCTAGGGAATAGTGCCCAATGTTAAGTGCTAGGGCCCAATGCCCAACACACAGGTACAGGGGCTAAAGTCACAAGTTGCTACAAACATTGACTGTTGTGGTTGACATTTAAATTGCAACTTGTTCTGAGATAACCATGTTTTCAAATTATAGACCACCACAGTTAACCTCAACCTCAAACTTCCAACCACCAATTTCTTTGCCCCTGTGCCACCTAGTGGCCACCTCTACTAGTGACACCAACCATGGGTTGCCCAGGGGCCACCAGGGCCCTCCTATAGGCCAAATTGGGACTTTTTTTCAAACTTGTATAAATTTTTCCTTGGTTATTAGATTTTGGTGAATGAGATACTGATGGAAAGTTAGAGATGATATATTTTCATCCACATAGGTGTTGAAAAGAATTTTTTCCATTTTCTGCTAGATATTGCAAGTTAAAGATGTTTTTTACAAATTTCTTCAACATGCCTTAACTTTCACCTAAGAGCTTCATTTTTCATAAATGAATAGGCATTGGAAAGGTATTCAAGAGAACTACACAAAAAAAAGGCTATTTTTCCATATTTTTAGCAAGTCAATTTTGTATCAAAAGTTGCCTTTTTGGCAATTGTGGGCCTTGTAAGCATTGTAATCTTGGAAAAGGCCTTGTAATCGAACTAATCATAAAGTGTCAACATTATAATATCTTGGGGTGATTTTTGAGACTAGTGGAAAGGGGGTGTCTCTTGGTGTCTCTTTTTCACTTTGCATTCTCTTTTTGTGCACTTACAAACAATTTTCTTTTCTACTTAAAATGGATCAAGTAGCAGTTCTTATGTTATCACCCTACAACTAGATTTTGATTGGAAAATTAAAATGACACTCTACTAGAAAAAGTATGTATTACATAGGGTAACAATAGGACTAGAAACTGAAACAACTATTGATGCAGAAAATAAAAATGGTTTAATAAGTGTGATGAAGTATTTGGAACCTTATGTATGTCTATATCTTTAGATTTTCTCTTTCATGTTGAATCTTTGTCTTCAACAAATGAATTTTGGACAACATTGGAAAATCTCTTTGGTACACAAGATAAATTAAGAGGTCAACAATTGGAGAATGAGTTGATAGGGTTAAGTCCTTCAAGTTTTTATACAATATGTAAGAATTCTTCACCAAAATAAAGGCCAAAATATTGCAATTGAAATAGTGTGGAATTGAGAAAGATGATAAAAAAATAATCTTAAGTATTCTTTTTGAACTTGGTCTAGAATATTTAGTCTTTGTTTCTACATTCTATACCACTAAAATTTCCTTAGGAGATTCCTACACAATGCCTTCTCTTGATGTGTTTTCTAATGAACTCACAAAAGAATAGGACAAGTTGGTTCAAAAGGGCAGTATCAGATCATCTAAGTTTCATGCTTTGGCTACAAATTAGGGCACTAAAGATCAACACGATAATTGCAAACAAAATAAGAAACAAAAATACCAAGGAGAGAATGCATCAAATGAATTTTTTTCTTCTTCTAATGTAGAAACTAGTTCTTCAAATCAAGGAAAATCTAAGAAGGAGAAGGTTAAATGTTCTTATTGTAAGAAAATTGGTCATGATGAACATAAATGTATGAAAAAATAGATTGAACACTTCACACATCTTCTTGAGAAGGGAAATAAAGGGGTCATTGAATCTCTATCTTCATCAAACCAAGAATCTACTAAGAAAAATGAAAAAGGAAATGTAGAAAAACATAAAGGAAAAGCTCTTTGTACTTCTAAAAGTCTTGGATCAGGGAGATGGCTTCTAGATTTTGGAGCTTCTCATCATATAGCTTCTTCATAGTCCATATTCTCTTCTTTTGAGCCTTGTGCTATGCCGCCTATTTTTATGTGTAACAATGCATATATGAATGTAATTGGGAAATTATTTTTTGATATCAAGGATGGAACTTTCAATGATGTATTGTGTGTACCTCATTTGTCTTATATGTACCTCATTTTTCTAATAATCTTATTTCCATCTATTAGATTACTCATGGTGGAGCAGGGAAGACTATGTAATTTACTCTTAATTAAGTTCTTATCAGATATTTGGAGAGTGAGGAGATTATTTCTATTGGGGTGGTTGATCATACATATTGGTTGTATACTTTTTTAGATTTTATTCTTGATGATGACTTTGATCTTTTGGACGATGATCACACTTCTAGTGTAGAATTTGATTTTGAGGAGACTTTTGGTTGCTTAAACTTGGGTATACTCAGAAGTGATCTAGTTCTTGAACCTTTCATTCCATCTCCTTCATCTATTGTTGCTACTTCAGAGTCCAATATTGCTTCTTCAAAGGTTTCCAGTGATTCTTTGTAGAAGGACATACATTGTCTTTCAGATTTAGATTTGGGGGATGATCCCTTGACAGGTATTTTAGAATTGTTTATAGAGATCTATATTGAAAATTTGGGAGACAATGTTCATTGTATTCATCTTCTCTTTGATGAAATAGATTATTCTTTAGTTGTTGTGAAGGAACACTCTGACCGTCTTGTTCATTCTCTACATGATCATTCATCATAGTTTGACACGAGTGTGGATACTTTGGATCAACGTTTGGAGGAGATTATTTTTCAGAGGACATACTTGAGTCTTTGGATTGTGTTCTACATCAGTCTCTAGGAGATTCAGAGTTTTCATTTTCAATAGTATGGCCTAAAATGTCTGATTTGATTGTGACAACTTTCAACATTGACTTGCAGAAACTTGAGTCAAGTTTAGAGACTTCATATATCTTGATTTTTCTTCCTACATATTCCTTTAAAGAGTGGGGAGATAGCTTGCATACAAATTTCATTTTATTTCTTCCTAAGTGGAGGAATATTGTTTAGCAATCATAGACCATGTTCTACATCCCATTAGATCTCTTTGGTTGGGGGATTCTTTGTCCTTCCACTTAATTTCTCTCTCTGTATTATGTGGAGAGAAGCATACTCCCTTTTTATGGGAGGGGGATTATTCTTCTTTGGGGGGGGAATTTATATGTACATGGTTACCTAACATGGCTTCATTTTCCTAGACCCATCATCTTTTACATTTTCCTAAGTTACACTTAAGGGGGGTATTGGTGTAGGTTTTAATATTCCTAGTGGGATAATTTATTTTCACTTAGTAATAAGTTTTTCCTACATGTTTATTGAGTTGTATTAGTATAATAAAGTACGTTTATTATTTAATAACTAGGAGATAAGGTGATGAGTTTTCTCCATCCTTAAAGGGTGGAGCATTTACCACTTTTGATGGATATTGGTGGTCACTTCTTATTAGTTGGATCTACAACCTTCATCCTCTCCTTAGTTCTATATAAACTTACTAACTAGCTTTTATTTACATTCTTGCATACTTTTGCATACATTTACATTGATGCATGTAGTCATTATTTTACAATTTTTCTTTGAGCTCTCCTAATGCAATCTTGTCATCCTGACATTTGCACATCTCTTGGAATTTTGGGTCTACAATTGTGTTATTCTATTTATATTTTTATAGCTTATCTCTCTCATGCAAATATCTTGGTTATTCATCTATTATAGATTTATAACACTTATCACTTATTGTGAAGAATACAAAGCCTCAAGACTATGGAATAATATTTTGAAAAAGGAAGTCATTCATAGAGATGCCATACTTGATAAAGGTAAGAGTGGATTAGATAATCAAGTATGTGCTATGATATCTAATGCACCTACATCTAATATGTCTTCTCTCACCCAAGGCTATTACCTAGGAATAAAGATGGAGGGAATAAAAAGCATCATTGTCTAAAAAAGTTAAGAAGAGGAAGAATACTACACAAGAGATGCCCAAAATATCTAGAAGTGATAATAAAATACCCAAATGGGTGAGGTAGACCCCTTTGATGCTTCAATAGATATAGAAGTTTCAAATACATGAAAGATAAGTAAATTTGTAAACCATGATTTTATGGCTAAGGTTTATGGTTTTATTGATCTAGATGTACAAGGAAGCTAAGGACAACCTACATTAGGAATTTACAATGAAAAATTAATATGGTTCTTTGATGAATTAAAATTGGGTTACATAAGCTATCAAAAGGTAAGATTTTTTTGGTTACAAGTGGTTGTATATAGGATAATTTTTTTGTCAAGTGGAGAGGTTGAGAAGTAAACTTATATAGACTTGTAAAAAAGTTTACTAACTGGCTAAAATAATTGACTATAATGATCTACTTTCTCAAATTGCAAGGCTCACATTAGTGAGGATATTTCTTGTGGATAAAAAAAATTATACATGTAAGATGCATTAGTTAGATATTTAAAGTGTATGCATTCATGGTGAATTTAAGGAAAAGATCTTCATGTAACTATAACTTATTTGGTTTGTAAAGGAAAGAGTAATATTTGGTTTGTTGGTTGAAGTAGTCTATATTTGGATTTAAGCATTTGCCTCATGTGAATATAATGAGAATATTGGTTGATACCTAAAGGTGTTGGGTTTCCATTTTTTGGAAAGGAGCCTAATATTATGTTAAGAATATTTATTCACATATTCTCATTATTTATCTCTATATGGATGATATATCTCTTACAAGGAATAATAGCCATTTGATTATTGAAGTGAAGAAGAAGTTACCATCATTGTTTGAGATGAAAAATTTATGGTTTCTTAACTATTTTTTTATATTTATAATAATTTTGCAATGAACATGATGGATTGTTGTCTCTCAAATATGACAAATAGATGTTGATGATATTTAGGTTGGAGGGTATAGAAGTTGGAAAATTTGAGTGTGATATTGGCATTAATTTTAGAAAGGACACATTGACAAAAGAGGTTTATCCTATATAATATCATAGTCCAATGGGATTTTTATATATCTTACCAACACCAACACCCACATTTATATTTATTTTTCATTATATTGGTGATCAAGTTCATAAAGGTAGTACAAAGTGGTCAGATGGATGTTACAAGACATTTATTGAGATATGTGAAAAGGATACTTAATTTTGGACTTGATTTTAAGAGAGTGAGTGGATGCATTCGCCATGAATGCATAAATTTAGATTATAAAGGAGATTTTGATGATATTAGACCTCTACCTCAAGATATTCCTTTAGCTTTGGGGATTCATTAAAACCATGAGAAGTAGAATATAGTTCTATAATCAATTGTAGAGGAAAATTGCAATAGTCTCACTCACTCATCAAATAAATAATTATGGTTATATAATATGTTGGTTCACTTTCATGTATTGAAAGATGCGTAGTAATGATTCATTGTGATAATTAGATTGTAAAATTCTTGTCTTTGATGTGAGGCCTAAGCATATTGAAAGATCAAGTACCAAAAGTTTCATGAACTATTGAAGATTCAAAAAAATGATTTGATATGTTAGGACATAGGATCAAGTGGTGAATATCTTCATAAAGCATTTTATGGAGAGTAAGTAAAGTTTTAACAATAAAATTATATTTTAAATAGTTTTTCTTGAAGGGGAAACAACAACATGAAATTCCCTTTATTTCTTACATTGAATGTGTTGTAAATCCTCCAATTCCATATTAATAGCGAATGTGGGAATGCTAATGATTACATTTTGAGGATTTATCCCATATGCACCTCATGTCTTATTGCAATAGTAAAATAAATTATGTTTAAGTGTGTGGATTTATTCCATGTATTGTACCTCTAATGTCACTAAGATAGGTGTATTTATCAAATGGTTACATAATATAAGTATTGAGTATCAATTTTATAATCAATCAAGTAAAGATTCTTAACTTTTTTTTCTAAAATATGTGTCATATTGCACATTAGATAGGTCTCAAGAATGTAGTTATTGTGATTTTGTAACAAATGGATATGGGATGAGTGAGGTTGATGTACAATGGAGAAAAACATAGGAGTGGATGAGGTAAGAAATTGGATGGTCAAAGTGGGTGATTGGGGTTTGGAAGGGAGACTATTTTTTAAAAACTATGAAAGTGGGAATAAAACAAAGTAGAGGAACTATGGGAGTGAGAAGAGGGGCCAAATCATTAGGAACTATATATCCATCAACTATTTGGCTAGAAAACCCTTAGGAACATGCATCCCATATTATTTGGTCATATACATACTATGGAATTCAATTTGTGTAAAGGGAATACAACCATCATCAATCTTGTGTCATACTTAAAGAGTTTCAACTTGCTAATTATACCCCTCCTCATTTGATCTTCATGTGCAAAGTGTGCATGATGATGGAACCCTCTTCTTCACGAAGGAATATAAATGTATTTAGATTTTCTATTAGAGGAACCTCAAAGTTAGCCATAAAAATAGAAGGGTTGGGCCTAGAGCTACAACTAATAGAAATATGAGATATAGTGGAATGTGATTTGGCATAAAACCCTAATATGTGATTAAACAAATATTAGCCAATTATAGCTCACAAATATGAGAGAGATGGGAAAAATTAGAGAAAAGAAACAATGTTAAACATAGGTCAAGAACTAAGTTGGGTCAAAAGGTTAGGTTCACCAAAATTTAGGCAAATAATATGTAAACCCTATGGTTATTTTGATCTAATAAAATGATAAGAAATAGTAAAAATGATAAATAAATAAATAAAGTGTTGGAAATGTAAATGTAAATGAAATTGAGAGGGTTACGATAGCTTAGTTATGTTCTTATTAGCTTTAGGTAGTCATTGATATATTATCACCTTGTAGAATGCAATTGATGATTTAAGATCTTGTATTAAATCAATGTTGTCTTGATTTTCATAGATATGTCTAAGGAGTTCTCTTTGTGCTTGGATAAGGTTGTGCCCAGACCCTATTCTTCCTCATTTTTCTTAGTCCTACTGGCACAAAGATCTCCTTAGGTCTTATGAATCTGTAGAACCTATTCACCTATATATTTTCATATGTCTAGAACTAGGCGGTGCTAAGAAACACCTAGAGAGACTATTGGTGTGTAAAAAGAAGTGTAAACACTTCCTAGATAACTTGTCAACTTCCATTACCAATGAACCAAGTTGAAAGAAATGCCACACAAAGATGTGAAATTCCTAAACGATAAATTGATGCACCTATTATATCTAATAATTGAAGATCTCAATCTCTATATAATGGGATGCAAAATTTAGATTATCTAATTATTCGACCATAATAAATGACCTAAACTTGTCACTAAATCAGGACTGAAGGTGGGTTGGAAATGAGGATTACCCAATCGCACACTCACATCTGTTCAATAGGGCTTTGAGTAGGTTCAGCATGGCCAAGTCAGAATAACACGTATTGGAGATCCATTTACTATGGAGCCTCAATTGGGTAAACCTAATCAATCACTAAGGTAGAAAAACGATCCATCCACCTGTCAAGGTAGGCAAAATGATCCATCCACTTCCTGCAAACTATCCAACAACTTCCTCTAAATTATCGGCATTGGCGGTTTACTGCCTTTGTCAATGGATGACGTCCACGAAAATACTGTGACCTACGTCACAGCCCAGGTAGGACGGCTCTTAGAGTTTGAGAAGCCACTTCAGTTTCCGAACTAATTAGAAGTTTCTACTGAAACAATAATATTTCTCTCTTTAAAATAATCATCTGACATCAACGTTCAACAATGTGTAAAACAATAATTCGTTACAGCAAAGACCATCTAACAGAAAGAAGTAATGTCGACGTAAGGATGTGTTTGAGGTCGCCATGTGGGGGGAAGCTACGTAGTATTCTGGTCGACCTTAAGTCAGAAACTAAAATTGTCTTTACCTTAACGTCGTATTTGAAATCTAATGTATTTCTGTCTTCATCTATCACCAAATAAAGAAAACACAACAATATTAGGTTGAATGTCACTTTTACACTTTTTAAAGTTTTAAATCTAATTCTTATTTGATTTCTCATAAAATGTTATATTTTGATTTTACATAGAAATTATAGTATTAAAAAAGTTGTATTTATAATAATTTGATTAAATTTTAATTAGTCGATAGACTACATATAGTGTGATTTGAGTCTGAATCAAGCCTCACGCTTGCAAACAACTATTGAGTTGTCGAAAAACAAGTTTCACCTATCGTTAAATGGTAAATCAGCTGTACCGTAATATTAGGTGAAAGCCTCCAAAATCTCACTTATCATGTAAAAGCTAGATAAATATGTTGCAAGTATGAGAAATTGGTATTGTCATTGATGTTAACAAGCACGTGTTGTCATTGGTGCCGCCTGTATGAGAAGAAGATTGTTGCAAGAGTATGTGTAGTTGTTGATTATGCTTTGATTAGTTGCATTATGTTATCATTAGTAAGCTACTGGTGTCAACCTCTAGTGTTGCTTTGATATAAGTTTTTATCTATGGTTGAGGAAGTGATGAGAATGTTGAAGATGAGTTTCTTGTGCTTGGTTTTCAAGTGCTTTTGAGAAAATTTGATAAAAAGAGGAAATAGTGAGTTGTAGTGTTGTTCTGGATTGCAGAGTAGTGTTTTGGCATGTCGCTCCACATTTCTCCTAGGTTGAAGATTTTCCTATACATTTCAGATATGTTGATCATAAGAGTTCAGAGGTGTTATATCTAGAATTTGGTATGTTGGATCAATGTGCAAAGGAAGTTGTGTTCACCAGTGTGTGAACTGTGTATTGCAGAGGTGTCTGGGAGAAATGTTTTTGCTCCACATTTCTCCACAATTTGGTTTCAGTTCTTGTGGATCTGAAGGTATGTTATAGTGTTGGTATCTTTCTTCAGTCGAAGTTGTTTGATATTTGCGGTCTGCAAGTTGTTGGGTCAAAGGAAGCGTGTACTTAAAAATGTAATGGTGTTTACACAAGTAACAAATGACCATGGTGTTTACACTAATTGCAGTGGATTTTTATTGTATATAGAAGTGTGTTGTAGCGTGGTGTTATAGATTTGGGTCCTAGATAAGGAGTGGTGTAGTTTGCCTTCACTTCTATCCACCACAAAAGTGTTTTGGTACCGACCTAATTTGAATTTTCACAGTTGATGTGCATAGCCAACCTTGGAGAATGGTTTCAAGGTTGAAGATGATATAAATATGAGATGATTTGTTGAGGGATGCAAAGAGAGACGAGAATGATGTGAATTACAGAGTGTTATAGTACAAATTTGGGAAGTACAGTGAGATATTTCATGCATATATTTTTGGATGCAGTGAGTAGGTTTCTAT
This sequence comes from Sequoia sempervirens, assembly GCA_007258455.2. Taxonomy (NCBI): domain Eukaryota; kingdom Viridiplantae; phylum Streptophyta; class Pinopsida; order Cupressales; family Cupressaceae; genus Sequoia; species Sequoia sempervirens. The sequence goes on along the minus strand of VDFB02066756.1, from coordinate 92,927 downwards.
AATTCTACAAAGACTATGAAGGTGTTGGTGATGTTGTGGTGGATTTCTCTGTTACATTGAGATGGATTTCTCTGTGTAACATTCTTCTCTATATTCTTTTCTATTCTGGCAGTGAGTCTTCCAACAATGAGCCCTTTGTATTCGATGTTGATATTACTTTATATTGTGAGCTAATCCTCACCATGGTTTTTCCCATCTTGGTTTTTCCACATTAATCTGGTGTTCTCGTTTGCATTATGTTGATTTGATTTAGTTTTTGTTATTTTCTTTTCATTCTAAATCATTATAAAAGATTAAGGTTTAATTGAATGAATGTGGATCTGAATTTTTGTGAGGGTTTGGAAGCTTTAAGGTACAAATGATTCACCCCCCTCTCAGTTGTCTTATGCATTCAACAATTGGTATCAGAGCAAGGTTCCCTGGAAGAAAGCTTAACCGCTTGAGGTAGATCTAGGATGGCATGCACAAGAAAGAGATTCATGTGTTTGATGGAATGGACTATGCATTTTGGAAGACATGGATGAAAGGTTTTCTAGTTTATCTTGGATTTGATGTCAAAAAGTTTGTTAAGATTGAATACACTGAACCTACAAATGGTCCAAGTACTATTGATGAGATCAAAGCCTATGAAAGCAATGGTAAAGCAAGGTATGGTCTCTTAAATAGTCTTACTAATTCTAAATTAGTGAAAGTGATGGGTCTGAAAACTGCTAGAGATATTTGGGTAAAGTTATAAAGCATTTATGAAGGAGATGATAATGTCAAAGAAGCTAAGATGCAGAATATGAAAATCATGTTTGAGAACTTGTGGATGTTTGAAGATGAAAATGTTACAAGATATATGCAAAGGGTAGATGAAGTTGTTAGCTCCATCAAAGATCTTAGTGGTGAACTCAAAGAACTAGAAGTGGTAAAGAAAATTCTCAGAACTCTTCCTAAACTTTCTTATAGTCATAAAGTTTTTGCTATTGAGGAATTTTCAAATCTAAATCAATATACCAGAGATCAGTTGTATGGTTATTTAACTACTTTTGAGATAAGAGAATTTGGTACAAATAATGGTGTAAAAGTTGAGACTACTTGTAAGGATGGAAAATCAAAGGAGATCAAGGAATCATATTAGGAGGATCTTGATGATATAGAAGCTAAATTTGTAAGGAGAATGAAGAAGGGTACTAGTAAGTATAGTGATAAGTTGTCTTTCAAATGTTTTAGTTGTTGAAAGATAGGTCACTATGCTTCAAGATGTCCAAAGAGAGCTTTGAATAACAAAAATAAGAACAAAGGTAAGATGATTAAGAAAATTTATTATGTTAGAGAAGATGCAAGTATTTCTAATGATGAATTTGATTATGGAGATGAAGATGAATGCTTGTTCATGGCTTTAAAAGATGAATCTATTTCTACTAACTCTAAGAGATGTGTGAAGGAAAGTCCTTCAGAGACAAAGCATAAGACTAAAGGTACTTTGGTATTTGATTTTCATGCTAGACAAGAGAAGAACTATTAGATCATTGAAATTGGATGCTCTAATCATATGACCGATGAGAAGAGTAAGTTTGTTAAACTTGGAAAATATGAAGGGGGATGTGTTAGATTTGGTGATGATACATCTGCTAAGATATGTGGAAAAGGGTCTATCAGTTTTGATGACAAGCATAATATTGATGATGCTTTCTATGTTAAGGGTTTAAGGCATATCCTCTTGAGTGTTGGACAAATGTGTGGCAAATGATACAATCTTATGTTTCAGGATAATGCATGTGAGATCAGAAAAGGACCTAGAACTATGGTTGTTTTTGGAAGAAAGATTGATGTAAATGTTTATTAGCTTAAGGGTGTCGATGGTCATTGCTTTATGCCTTAGATTAATGAAAGTTGGTTATGGAAAAGAAGGATGCCACATCAATTTTGATAACCTAGTAAGAATTAGTTCAGTTCAAGTTGTGAGAGATCTGCCAAAGATTACAAATCCTATCAATGTTGTTTGTAAGGAGTGTCAAATTGGAAAGCAAGCAAGAAGAAGCTTCAAAGTCAAAGAACTATCTACTACTAGACTATTGGAATTGGTACATACAAATCTTTGTTGCCCTACAAGAGTAAGAATTCTTCAAGGTGACAAAGGTGGAGAGTTCACCTCCAACAATTTTAACATCTTTTGCAAAAATCTTGGCATAAAGAGGCACTTTTATGCCCTAAGGACTCCTCAACAAAATTGATTAGTTTGAAAGAAAGAATAGGACTATTCAAGAAGCTACAAGGACAATGATGAAAGAGGAAAATATATCAAAATTCTATTGTAGAGAATAAATTCATACTATTGTTTATATACTTAACAAAGTTCAAGCAAGAGAATACAGTACAAAGACTCCTTATGAGCTATGGTATGTAAGGATTCCTATTGTCAAGTACTTTAGAGTATTTGGAAGAAAATGTTATGTCATAAGAGATGAAGATAACTTAGGAAATTTTGATGCAAGGTCTAATGAAGGTATCTTCCTTGGATACTCTACTAAAGACGAAGCTTACCAATGCTACAACAAGAGATTGATAAATATTTTTGAGAGTGCAAGTGTCAAAGTTGATGCATATTTAGAGAAGAATTCAATGATGATCAATGTATATGAATTAGATGAGTCTACTTGTAGAGAAGAAGAAAAGGAAAGAGAAGTGTAGATTGAAGAGGAAGAAGCTTTAGAAAAGACTCCTAAAACTCCTAAGTATGTGCAGAAGAATCATTCTGAAGATCAAATAATTGGAGATAAGAGCAAAGGTGTACTAACAAGAAGGAAAGTTATTGAAGAATAGGTAAATCTATGTTTTTTTTCTGAATTTGAACCTAAAACAGTGGTTGAGGTATGCAAAGATGAATATTGGATCAAGGCTATGGAAGAAGAGTTGTCACGAATTGAGAAGAATTAGAATTGGGAACTTGTCCCAAGACTAGCAAACAAAAATGTAATTGGAACCAAGTGGGTATTCAAAAAGAAACTAAATGAGAATGGAGAAGTGGTAAGGAAGAATGAAAGGCTTATGTGTAATGGCTACTTACAAGTTGAAGGAATAGACTTTGGGGAGCATTTTCTTCAATGACAAGAATGGAAACTATCATGATGTTTTTGGCTTTTGCAACACATAAGGATTTCAAAGTTTATCAAATGGATGTGAAGTCTACTTTCTTGAATGGAGAATTAGAAGAAGAGGTATACATAGAACAACCAGAAGGATTTCAATTATTAGAAAAATTAGATATGGTCTATAGATTGAAGAAGGCATTAGATGGATTGAAGCAAGCTCTTAGATCTTGGTATGCAAGGTTGGATAGGTATTTGATACAAAAAGGATTCAATAAAAGTACCACATATAGCAATCTTTACTTTAAAGATGAAAAATATGTAATCTTGATTGTGGTTGTATCTTTTGATGACATTTAATATTTGGAGGAAATGAAGCTATGTGCAAGAAGTTTGCAGAGGAAATCTAGAAAGAGTTTGAAATGTTTATGTTTGGGGAGATGAATTTCTTCCTTGGATTACAAATAAATCAGACAAATAAAGGTATTTTCATTTCACAATCAAAGTATGTCAAGGAAATTTTGAAGAAGTTTGGAATGGAATATTTAACCGGTATATACTCCTATGGTTACTAGTTGCAAGCTAAGAAAGAATGATGCATCTCCTAAGGTTGATCAGAGCAAGTATAGATCAATGATTGGAGGACTGGTATATCTAACTTCTACTAGACCAGATATCATGCATGCAGTTTTTTTTGTGGCTAGATTTCAAGAAGATCCTAGAGAGTCACATGTTGCAATAATAAAGAGGATATTTAGATACTTGAAGGGAACTCCAGATTATGACCTATGGTATCCAAAGGATACTAATTTTACTTTGAATTCTTACACAAATGCAGATTGGGCTGGTTGTGTGGATAACAAAAAAGTACAAGTGGTGGTGCATTCTTTCTTAGATGTAGATTGGTGCCATGGCTGAGTAAGAAACAAGATTCAATGTCTTTATCTATTGCAGAGGCGGAGTACATTGCAGCAACATCTTGTTGCACATGTAAGTGTTTTGGATGAGGAAAAAATCGAAGGATATTAGGGTGGTATATGATGAATCAATTTCTATCTTCTGTGACAATACAAGTGCTATCAATATTTCAAATAATCTGGTAATGCATTCAAGGAAAAAGCATATCTCAATCTGGTATCACTTTCTGAGAGAGAAGGTTGTAGAGAATGAAGTAAATCTTGAATATGTGCCTACAAAGGATTAAGTTTTTGATATATTCACTAAGGCTCTTCCTAAGGATACTTTTGAGTATCTCCGGGAGAAGTTTGGGGTCATTGCCCCTCCTTCTTTGAACTTGATACATAAGAAGATGGATTAGTTTAGTGGATTTCAGGATTCATTCTTTGGTCTGGACTGATGTTGGTGGCTACCTCTCAGGGGGATCAGGTATTGAAATTATTAGTTGTTGTAGTCAAAGAAATTATGTGTTTTCATTGTATTGTGGTTGTTGACTAGTGGAGTATGGTGTGTGTTCCAGAGGGGGAGTATATTGAGCAATGAAGGAAAGAATGTTGTAGAGCAGTTGTGAGAAGGTTGAATGATGTCAAAGGGGAAACATAAGTGATGCAAATATTTTGTATTTTCCATTAATGTTAAACAGGGAGAGAATAATGTGAAAAATAAAAAGAGAGAATGAATAATGTGAAAAAGATATGTTGAAAGGGGGAGAGTAAGTAAAGTGAAAGAAAGTTTTGAGTTAATTGTGTAAGGGGTAGAAAGCAAAAGAGTTGGTAACTATTGTGTCTTTGATGGTTTTTCACATCATGTGTTTCCATCAATGACAAATGAGGATATTTTGTAAGTATGATTAGTTGGTGTTGTCATTGATGTCAACAAGCTTGTGTTATCATTGGTGTCAATTGTATGAGAAGAACATTCTTGCAAGAGTATGTGTAGTTGTTGGTGATGCTTTGATTAGTTGCATTATGTTGTTATTAGTAATCTATTGGTGTCAACCTATAGTGTTGTTTTGATAAGCTTCTTTCTATGGTTGAGGAAATGATGAAGATGTTGAGGATGTTTTTTTGGTGCTTGGTTTCCAAGTGCTTTTGAGAAAATTTGATAAAAAGAGGAAACAGTGAGTTGTAGTGTTATTCTGGATTGCAAAGTAGTGTTCTGGTGTTGCTCCACATTTCTTCTATGTTGAAGATCTTCCTATGCGGTTCATATATGTTGATCATAAGAGTTTAGAGGTGTCATATCTAGAATTTGGTATGCTGGATCGCTATGCAGAGGAAGTTGTGTTCACCAGTGTGTGAATTGTGTATTATAGAGGTGTCTGGAAGAAATGTTTTTGTTTCACATTTCTTTGCAGTTTGGTTTCAGGTCTTGTAGATATGAATGCATGTTGATAGTGTTGGTATCTTTTTTCTATCAAATTTTTTTGAGGTTTGGTGCTTCGAGAGTCAATTTCTTAAGTTATAGTGTATAGCAGGGTTGTTTGAGTGTACTAGGTGTGTACATTCTTCAAGTGAAAGTTGCTATGAAGAATTTTGTTGGATTTTAGGGTTTGTATGGAATATTCTAGATTTTTTTTAGGTGACATTTGTTGTTTGCAAGTTACTTAAAATTTTAATGGTGTTTGCACACATAACAACTAAACTTGTTACTTCAAATTTTAATGGTGTTTGCACACATAACAACTAAACTTGGTGTTTACACTAATTACGGTAGATGTTTATTGTTTACAAAAGTGTGTTGTAATGTGGTGTTATAGATTTGGGTCCCAAATAAGGAGTGGTGTGGTATGCCTTCACTTCTTTCCACCACAGAAGTGTTTTAGTGCACCTAATTTGAATTTGCACAGTTGATGTGTATAGTCAACCTTGGAGAATGGTTTCAAGTTTGAAGATGATATAAAAATGAGTTGAATTGTTGAGGGATGTAAAGAGGGATGAGAATGATTCAAATGATGTGAATTGTAGAGTGTTAGAGTGTGAATTTGGGAATTGCAGTGAGAGCTTTAATGTGTCATATTACTAGATGTAGTGAGAAAAAGGTGTCTACAATTCTATAGAGAGACTGTGAAGGTGTTGATGATACTGTGGTGGATTTCTCTGTTACATTGAGATGGATTTCTCTGTGTAAGATTCTTCTCTATCTTCTTTTGTATTATGGCAGTGAGCCTTTCTTTCTTTGGGAAATGAGCCATTTGTATTTGGTGTTGATATTACTTTATATTGTGAGCTAATCCTCACCATGGTTTTTCCCATCTTGGGTTTTCTATGTAAATATGGTGTTCTCTTGTGCATGGTGTTGATTTGATTCAATTTCTGTTAATTTCTTTTCATGCTAAAATCATTATAAAAAATTAAGGGTTAATTGAATGAATGTGGATCTAAATTTTTGTGAGAGTTTTGAAGCTTTAAGGTACAACTGATTCACCCCCTTGCGTATGTGTAGGATCATCATAAAAAAAACAAGCCCTTAAGTGGCAATGAAAATTCAGAAAAATCTGAGTTAGGCAACTTGATGTAAAAATTTGAATAAGTTATCTATATTATTTTAAAAATATGTAAGAAAAGAATATGTGGAAAATTGAATGTAGTTTCTAAACTACTAGGTTTATTTTAAAAAAATAAAATCTATTTGGTGAAAAATTGAAATTTCAATGCAGTAGTACTTAAATTTCAAGGAAAAAAATAAGTAGGTGTTTGTCTGACCACCCTAACCATAATAAAATGATAATATTTTAGATATAAGTAGAGAGCTCATGTCCAGATGTGATGCATATTTTTTTGTAATTTTTTTCCAAGTAAATAATTAATTATGAATTTTTATTACAACTTTTAAAAAATATAAAAACTTGTATGTCTAACCACTTTAACTTGGTCAAAACTTCATGAAATTCTTTTTTTTTTTAATCCTATAGTATGCGAAGCATAGAATGTGATGCATGTTTTGGATTCAAAAAATGTGATACCGCTTGAAAGCTATAGATGTTTTTCAACTAGCCTATCAATCAGGACTTTAGTCGTAATTCTAAAAGAAAATGAATAATAATTATTTATTAAATTTAAAGTAAAGTATAATTTATATTGGTGGAAAGCTGAGAAGCTCCTTTACAAACCCTTTTCATTTCATCAATTTTGGGTAAAAAAAAAGTCATCAGCCACATGGGCGAAGTCTGGAAAAGCAAGGTAAGTTGTTAAACACGTTTTTTGTGTTGACTTCTTAGGATTGGCAGGTTTAAACCAAATTCCAAAGCAAGCCGAATGCTAATCCCTAGGCATTAAATTTTGT
>VDFB02066756.1:0-85511 GCA_007258455.2 Sequoia sempervirens | reverse complement strand
CTCTCTCTCTCTCTCTCTCAAGTATCTCCCTCGTACCCCCTCTCCCTCTCTCACTCACTCACTCCATCTATCTCTCTCCCCTATACCCTTAACCCTAAACCCTATACCATAAACCCTTAACCCTTAACCCTAAACCCTGAACCCTTAAATCCTCTACCCTATACCCTAAACCCTTAACCCTTAACTCTTAAACCCTCTACCCTCTACTATTAACCCTTAGGTCTATGTGTGCACAAATTGGATATTCGATTCAAATTAGATATCCGATTTGTGGCACAAAAATCCAACCATTACAAAACATTTTAGAATGTTTTTCAAATTAGATTTTAGATTTTATCGGATATCAGATTTGTGGGCCATAGAAAAACCTCATGTGGGTCGTTTTGTGCATTCCAACAGACCCTACGTTTTGTTTGCAGGATTTGCAAGCAACAAACGTGCGGTTTCAAATAGGAAGAGACAAAGATCAACTTTTGGGAGCATCTTCTACTCAAATTTTTCATAAGCAATTATTTTTTAGCATCTTTTATGAGGTATAATGGGGAGAAGAAGACGTTGGAAGCAAAAAAATAAAAATAAAAGCTTAAAAAGGAACAAATTGAAGCATATAGACAAAGAGATAGAGAAGGTCATAGGAAGAGAAGACAAGGTATGTTAAATATTGGTGAACCTGAGCCCTATGGTCTTTCAAGTGAAGAGGAAATTGAATATGTTCAAGGTGAAAATGTTGAACATGATATTGAAATTGGGAATGAAAATGTTCAAATTGATATTGAAAATGTTCAAGGTGAAAATGTTGGAATTGAAGATGTTGAACATGATATTCAAATTGAGAATGAAAATATTGAAATTGATAATGAAAATGTTCAAGGTGAAAATGTTGGAATTGAAGATGTTGAACATGATATTGAAATTGGGAATGAAATTATTCAAATTGATATTGAAAATGTTCAAGGTGAAAATGTTGGAATTGAAGATGTTTAACATAATATTGAACCAAGTGCAACTTCACTAAAATAGGCCCATTTTACAAAGAGACTCATATTTAAACACTTCCCAAACCTGAAATTTTGATGGGGAAGCATTAAACATCCTACCAAACTACCAAAACCACAATTTTTTTTGGTGAGATACATTTTTTAAAGCTCTATTTCAACAAACCCTTATTTTTAGAAACTTTCATGAGCCTTTTAAGGAAATCAATGTTTCCAACCTTGCCACACCCTGTAAACTCATCAAACACATCTATTAGGACTTGCACAAGCTTTATCCAACCTTAAATCTTGTTGTCCCATGTTTCATTGACATTAGCATGTTGTAACCACCATTTTTTCACCTAATTTCACTCATTTTTGCCATGCATGGCAACTCACCAACTCAACTACAGACCTTTCTAGCTCTTTAAACCCACATATTCAGCTTAGAAAGTCCTAATAACATCTACCATGGCCTTTCCATCAAGCTAGAGACCATACAATAGATGGTATGGCCTCTTAGTAGCTTAGATTCTTAAGGGAAATCATAAGTCCAATGTAGCTCAAAGTGATTTAGCATATTTGGGTTCAAAAGAGGACCATCCCTAGCGTAAATGTACCCATATGGATGTGTTGGAATATTCCATTTGGTCGTATGAGTTGCAAAATTAATGTTGCACCACTTTGCAACTTTACATTGCTTGCATTTGACAACTTTTCCATCAACTGAAAACTTGTCACCATGAGAAATCACCTCTGAGATAGCAAAAAATGAGAGAGGTTATTGTAGATGGTCTCAATACAATCCCAAAACCTCAGACGAAGAGCCTATAAGCATCGCAGTTTCTGAGAAATAGCCCTTCATAGATTGTTTCCTTTTAGCACTTTGGACTCTTAAGGGAAATCATCGGTCCAATGTAGCTCAGAGTGATTTGGAATATTTGGGTGCAAAAGAGGACCATCCCTAGTGTAAAAATACCCATCCATACATGTTGGAACAATTTTTTTGGTTGTACGAGTCTGAGAATGAAATTTGCACCACTTTGCAACTTTATACTGCTTCCATCTGACAACTTTTCCCTCAACTGAAAACTCGTCACCACAAGAAAATGCCTCCGAGATAGAAAAAATTGAGAGAGGTTATAGTAGATGGCCCCAACATGATCCCATAGCCTCAGATGGAGAGTTTGTAAGCATAATGGTTTTTGAGAAATATCCCTTCAAAGATTGTTGTCTTTTAGCACTTTGAACTCTTAAGGGAAATTGTCGGTCCAATATAGCTCAGAGTGATACGACATATTTGGGTACAAAAGACGACCATCCCTAGCATAAATGTACCCATCTAGACGTGTTGGAATAGTCTGTCTGGTCGTACAAGTTGGAGAATTAAAGTTGCACCACTTTGCAACTTTACACTACTTGCATTTGGCAAATTTTCCCTCAACTAAAAACTCATCACCACGGGAAAACACCTTCGAGATAGAAAAAACTGAGAGAGGTTATTGTAGATGGTCCAAACATGATCCCATAGCCTCATACAAAGATTCTGTAAGCATCATGATTTCTAAGAAATATCCCTTCAAAGATTGTTGCCTTTTAGCACTTTAAGCTCTTAAGGGAAATCGTCAGTCTAATGTAGCTTGGAGTAATTCAACATGTTTGGGTGCAAAAGAGGACCATCCCTAGTGTAAAAATACCCATGCAAACATGTTGGAATAGTTTGTTTGGTTGTACGAGTTGCAGAATGAAAGTTGCACCACTTTGCAACTTTACAGTGCTTGCATCTAACAACTTTTCCCTCAACTAAAAACTCATCACCATGGGAAAACGCCTCTGAGATTGCAAAAATTGAGATAGGTTATTGTAGAGGATCCCAACATGATCTCGTATCCTCAGACAAAAATATTTTAGGCATCATAGATTCTAAGTAACAGTCCGTCAAAGATTGTTGCCCTTCTGCACTTTGGACTCTTAAGGGATTTTGTCGATTGAACGTAGCTCAGACTACTTCGGCCTGTTTGGGTGCGAAAGGGGACCATACCTAAGCTAAAGGTACCCATCCAGATATTATGGAATAGCCGGTTTGGTCATACGAGTTGTATAACAAGATTTATTTATGCCCTTACAAGTATTTTTCAGCCTCCAACAAAATTCCAACGCTGATTTTTGTGCAAAAAAAAGCCATGAGACCATAGCTTGTTGCTTTCTTTTTAATGGAAACTAGTGCCCAGTAGAGTTAACCTCTTCACAAAATTTATTTGAAGTAATTTCATTCATTTTTTCTTCATTTAAGAGGCATTTTATCGGAGGTCAGTCTATGAGCCTTGTTCCAAGGGTTTAACTGCATTTAAAATGAACTTTTAAGCCTTCCACCCACTGTATGATGCTATAACTTGGTGGATAGGCTTAGTTAGGATAGATAGACATGTTTGCATTGTTTCTTGTGCAAGGGAGGTCAGCATTATGATTTTTGGTGATGCCCTAGATGGCATTTGGGGTGTTTTTGCATGAAAAAGTGAGGTTAGAGAGGGTAAAAGTGGGAATTGTTTGAGGCAAGTCACTTTTCTTGTTCTTTTAAGCTTGTGTAGGGTTATTCAAGGGTGTTGGATTTTTTGGTAAAGTCTGGGGAAGTCTACAAGTAGGTTTTTCAATAAACCCTTGCCAAATTTGAGCAATTTGAGGGTTTTGTGGAATAGGGTCTTAGAGGGAAATTTCCAAAGGATAAATGGGAAAATTTAAGGTTTTTTCATTTGTTGAGTGCTGCCCCAACAATTTTTAGGGTCTGTGAAGTGTTCCAAGGGTGGTTGCTTTGGAAATTTGGTCTATTTGGCTAGGTTGAGTAGTGTAGTTTGCATGATTTGTGAAAGTTGTTCCAAAGGAGTCCTATGTGAGTTGGAAGAATGTTGAAGGTGAATAAAATGGGTGTCTAGAATGATGATTAGTTGCAGGAGTTGTTAAAGAGATCTGAGAGTTAAGTTGAGAAAGGTGTTTAGGAATCCCTTGTATTGTGAAAGTAAGTGGTTTTCCATCCTTGGTTGCATCAACTTACCATCGACTACTCCTTTATTTCCAAGGTGCTCCTACACCATTTTCCAAGCATCCATATAGCTTGTTTGAAAGCACCTATTTTAGGATTTTAGCCATAGCAACAAGGCATTGAACTGTTTGATAAAATGCTTTGGTAGACGTACAAAAAATGTGGTAGCATATACAAGGCAGTGAATTGTTTGAAAAAATGCCTCAAAAAAAGGTGTTATCATGGTGATGGAATTCCATGACAATCTATAGCAATTTTCTTGTCATGGCATTCCATCAGCATGAGACCACATTTCTTTGAGACATTTTCTTTAAACAATTCATTGCCTTGTCTATATTATTGCTTACTATTATGCTTTGTTAGATTCTTTCCAAGCATCCATAACTTGTTTGAAAGAACTCATTTTAGGATATTAGCCATAGTAGCAAGGCACTTAAATGTTTGATAGACATGTATGAAAAATGTGGTAGCATAGACAAGGTAGTGAACTATTTGAAAAAATGCCCCAATGAAGTGAAGTCTCATGGTGATGGAATGCCATGACAATCAACAAGGAAGTCAATTGTTTGAAAAATACCTCAAAGAAATGAGGTCTCATGGTGATGGAATGCCATGACAATCAAAATTTCTTTTGATTGTCATGGCATTCCATCACCATGAGACCTCATTTCATTGAGGAATTTTTTCAAATAGTTCATTGCCTTGTTTATGCTATTGCTTACTATTATGCTTTGATAGAATTTTTCCAAACATCCATAGCTTGTTTGAAAGCACTTGTTTTAGGCTTTTGGCCATAGCAACAATCCAGTGAGTTGTTTGATAAAAAGCTTTGGTAGACATGTATGAAAAATGTGGTAACATAGACAAGGAAATTGATTGTTTGAAAAAAATCCTCAAAGAAATGTAGTCTCATAGAATTCCATTACAAGCAAATGCAATTGACAATTGCTTCTAGTTATTAGTTATGTAATGTGAAGTAATTGCATAACTTCTTATGTTGACTTTGTAAAAACTATATTGTAATCGAATTTTTTTCATCTATCAGCATCTAGTTGTTAGTTATGCAATGTGAAGTAATGCTTTGAGTTTGAAAGATGTGCAATGCAAACTAATCAACGATGTGAATATAAACTACATAAAATAACCATTCTTTTTTATGCTATTGTACATTGATATTTAACCATTGCTCAAGATTAAATTTTCAAAGAGTTTAATCATGCACATGAGGAACAAATTAAATTTCGATTGTCAACTTCTATATATCAAATTATCCAATAATCAAGTGTATGTACATATACAAAAATGGTATCAACGCGAACTCAAACAAAGTCTTACAAAATGTTGCATATGCCATCTCGATATCTATTCAAAATTTACATGCCAAAATGTCTCTCATCCTAAACTACTAGTGGATCATCAAAATGGAGCCTCTTTGAAGCACTCTTTGGCTCTGAAGGTAGTTGCACAAGAAAAATTCAAACCAAAATTGAGATTAGTTATACTATATTTAATTTAAAATCAAATAATTAACGTCAAAATCAATATACATTGAATTTTAATTGAACTCTAAAATTGAAATCTTGATTACCTAAAAAATGCGTCTCTTCAAAGGGTTAGGAGTCCTAGAATATGCCCCTCTCAAAGAACCAACCAAACCAACTTTTGAACTGTCAATATATATATGTGAAAAAAACATAAAATTGATCCAAGTTAGCATACGATTGTTGGTAATAGGAACATATTTACCAAACACAAAACAAAATAAACACATATCTCTTTAGGTTGATCTTTTTCTTTATCTCCTTCAGGTGTTTCGACGCCTCCTTGAGATGTTTCAACACCTACTCCTTGAGGTGTTCCAATACCTACTCGTTTAGGCATTGTGACACTTGTCAACAACAATGTATAGCTCATAACTTCTTGTACATAAAAATGACAAGTACATATGAAACTACATATAATCAATATAAGATCTTAAAAATATTAATTCAATCCAATTTGAGTACAATTACATTCCCCTTATCTAACTTTGCACCTCCATAGTTTGGACAAGGTTGCACCTCGCTCACACTAGGTATTTACTACAAGAGGAAAATAAGATAAACATATAAGTTATTATATAATTTCATTAATGACAATTCAAATTACAAGCAAGTATATAATAAAAAAATGAAAATGAGTGAGTGCGAAAATATATATGTGTGCATGTTGAGGCCAAATGAAATGGTCCTAAGGGTGCTATTAGTCACTTGTGTGAGCTCCTCCTCAGACATCAACTGTTAAATAGACAATGTAAATAAATATTAGTACTTGATACTATATCTTATTAATATTCATTTAAAAACAAATGCAAGTTATGAATTTACAACTTAAATCTTACCTGTGTCACTATTCCAACATCCCCCTCTCTAGCAGGAGAGGAATGTGTAGGGTACGCTCCACTCCCCTATGTATAATCTATAATCTCCACATCATGGAGGTCATAATCAGAAGTGTCCAAGGGATGCTCAACGGGCTGTACAAGAGGACCCAAGCATATCTGGTGGCACATAGTGCAAGTATGTGGCATAAAAATATGTGGACCTGAGGAGGATGATGTAGTAGCACTCGATCCATCGCCAACATCACCCTAATGTGGTTGAGCTCCTGTAGAAGCATACGAAACCAAAAGACCGCTCAAAGAGTGAATAACCTAAATAGTATGTGTGGCTACATCCTGGATAATATCTGGATGATGTACTGGAGGTGGTGGAGGAAGGGGAGGAGGGGGAACATATGGGTGTGGGATTACTCTAACTGCCCTTGGTCTATCTTGGGGCGTACCTCCACTGATGCCGTAGAAGGATTTAGTGTCAAAGTAATTGACATGATGCCCTAACACAAAGTCAGTGTATAATTTTTTAATAAAGTAAAATGGTATATCACTATTGTTGTTCGGTGGTTTATCAAAAATCATACACCAACGATCCCAAAAGTTATCTACAATGTCCTTATTTGTGCACCATTTTATAGAAATTTTTGGTTTATTAACATTAACTGGCAAACCAGTGTGGGGGTTAATGAATAAAGAGGCAATTTGGGCTTTTTTTATTTGGAAATCTTTCACATCATCATAAGACAATCCACAGGAGTAATATTCCCTCATGGTTTCTCACCACGAAAGAAAGGCATTATGTTGGGTGGAGAGGGTTTCTATATTTTTAATTGTTTCCTATAATGTGTTTGTCATCTGGGATAATCAAGGGATTGTCTTATAAACATCACAAATGCCCCTCAATTGCTCCAATTTTTCACCAATTAAGTCTTCAATTGATGGCTGCAGAGGTGGTGGAGCGTTCGACATTTGTGCATTTTCATTCTCAACCATAAGACCTAATTAAAATTAAAAACTAATTAATCTAATTAAAATTACACAATATAAATGAAGTTATTGTAAAAAAGCCCTAGTTTTTAATAAAAATCTTTAAAAAACCCTACACTTTAACAAAAATCCATAACAAACTCTAGTTTTTAATAAAAATCCATAAACAACACTAATTTTTAATAAAAATCCATAAAAAATATTAGTTTTTAATAAAAATCCATTGTAAACTCTAGTTTTTAATAAAAATCAATAAAAAACCTTACTTTTTAATAAAAATCCATAAAAAACTACATAAAATTCTACAAAACTAATAGGAAAATCAATTAAATCAAAAATAAAACCAATAACTTACCCTAGAAATCAGATATTTGCTTGAAATCAGATATTTGATTCTCAAACATCGCCCTCGCTGCCCGCACTCAGCTTTAAAATGCTTCAAATGATTTTAAAAGCCCACTTAATATCTATTTATACACGATCCAAATCGGATATTCAATTTGGATCAGATATTTGATATTTGATTCTTGCCTTGGGCATTGCTTTGGAGCAATGTACTAACACCCAAGCCATAAAAAATTCAACTCAGGATTTTCGCATTTTTTGGTCAATGCAAAATGCAAATTTTTTCACATTGCCACTTTTTGGCCCATCATGATCTTGCACATACCTCCCTGTTGAAAATTGAGGTGTTCATGTAGCTTAATACTTTGTAAAACTTTATGATTGTTGATCTAAATATGTATTCTTTGTGGGTGATTATCTGATTAATTCATTTTATCATTTGTAGAATTAAGACAAAAGGTTGTAGAAGAATTAGACAAAATATTAGAAGATACACAACATATACCATGGAGAAATCCTTTCGGGAAAAAACTCCACCAAGAATCAATGTATTATTTAATCTCAGAATAAGATTATAATAATTCCAATCCTTGCTTGAGAGGCTTCTTTTGCCTTCAACAAATCTTCTTGACAACCTGTAATAAAAACTGATACAAACTCTCTTCAACTTGCTTGAGATAAATAGGCAATAATCAAACTTGTAAACTCCAAAGAGTTACAATTGCAAAGCTCAAAGCTTATCACCAAAAACCTATGCCTATCTCTTGCAAGTAGATTTCTACCATGAAGAACAATGTCAAATCAACTCCTTCATCCATTTGGGCGTCCCAAACTAAAGTCATAACTCAACCTTTATTCTGAAGATATCTTCAAAAATTATCCTCAAAGTAGGCGCCCAAGAATGGGCCCACTTAACTTAGCCTTCTGAAATATCTTAGCATGCAAAAGTGTTAATTCTAAGAAGCCAACTTGGGCGCCCAAGGTGGGTCCAAGTCATTCTTTGTTAACTGAAACATATCTCTCGACCATTCATTCAAGAATGGTCATCCCCTGTTAACTGAAAGTAGTCACTTGTTATTTGTCATGCAACTCAAGTCATTAGTCATGCATTCCAAGTTAACTGAATTCATCTAGCATTCAACTAAAACTAACTGAAGATAACTAAACTAAACTGAACTAAACCGATACTAAACTGAATTGTACTATATAGAACTGATTTGAACTGAACTAAACTGAACTTCATGCATGTAAACATCAACCCCTAACTTCTAGGATATTTACATGCATTAGAGAAGTGTTATCTTTTACTTCAAACAATTAACTAAACTCAAGGTGAGTTCCACCTTCCATGTGGGTGCCCCTATTATTCAGGAACTCATATTGGACACCCTCACATGCTCCTAACATTTAGAATTAATTACAAATATCAATTAACATGATTATTTCATTCAATATTAATCTCTTTCTAATCCTACTGTTGGGGAACACTTTCCAAGGACTTAGGAGATACATGAAATAAATAATGTTTAGGATTACAATTAAATGGCATCCTATTTCCAACATTCTCCCACCTTACATTATACATTGCAATTATTCTAAACAAGGAATAATTATAAATCAAGTACAGGTCTTAAAACCAATGGCCTTCCTGTACCAACTAATCAATCCATGCCAACTTCAAATGCAACCTGCATAATCATGAAGCTCCAAGCAAATTATTAAAACCAAGAGAACTTATCTGTAGGAACTGATTTCATAAGATAATGTGTAACATTAATTAAAGTGTCAACTTTCTTAATTAATACCTTCCCACTCTCAACCATTTCTCACACAAAGCGATATTGAATATCAATATGCTTAGTATGAGCATGATACATAAGATTTTTGGATAAACACATAGCACTCTGACTATCACATTCAAGTTTAACTTACTTGCAATTAAAACCAATACCTTTCCCAAGTCTCTGTAACCAAACTACCTCTTCGGAGGCATGTGTAACTGTCGAGTGTGTTGAACTCACGTTCAACCAAGGTGTAGAATCCTCGGCCTTTTTTGTTGAAAAATCTTTTCTTGCTAGTAACCATTCCAACACATGTCTCTAGCCATAAGAGAACTCAAGCCTCACCTATGTCTCCAAGTATCCATGAGGACCTGTATCCAACCAATCCATGCCAAACTCCAAATGCAACATAGAACTACCATGAAGTAATCAAGCAAATGATTAATGTAATCAATACAAATAGAACTACTACAATAAATGTCAAATCTCCAATCTTAAACTTAAACATGACATCCATGATCTAACCATCTCCTCCTAGGAGATCACATGCACCATAGAATACATCCTGGTCTCAAGAGAACATGTAATATACCAAACTCTAATCTAGAATCAAGAGTAAATCATGACATAATAGCAACCACTCTAAACCAAGAAAAAACCATATCCCCAATCACATTAAGATAACCTTACCAATGATGCATCCACGTCACTTCCAACAACTCCCACTGAACCGTGGTACCGAGTCACACATGGCATCATGACTACCATCCTCTCCATAAAGATCACTCTAAAACATGGAGCAAAGAGTTATCACAAATAGTATTAGCTGAAATAACCAATGCATCATTACTGACATCTGAGGATTCCTCTGTAGAAGAATCAAAACTCTCTTTCTTGTTCTTACAATCCTTCTTCACATGTCCTGGTTTCTCATAGTTCCAACAAATTACCTTACTCTTACTAGGGGTTTTAGACCGTCCTTTGGACTTACCCTTTCCTTCCTTGTCTCCCTTAGGTTCCTTTTTCTCAGGCCTACCTTTTACAAACAAGGTATCTTGGATTCCCTCTTTAGACTTCCTCCTCATCTCCTCTAATAGGAGAGTAGGAGTTATATTGTCCATCATCATAGTTTGGTAAAGAAAAAAGTAACAAAATGCATTTATCGTCATCTTCAAGCTTTACATCTATAGATGCTAACTGACTTAGAATCAAATTCAAAGCATTCAAATTATTTGCAATAGAATCACCATCTTTCATCTTTAAATAATACAACTGTCTTTTTAGATACAACTTATTAGTAAGACTTATAGTTTGATAAATATCACCTATTTTCTTCCACAATTTATATGCAGTTGTTTCTTCTGAAACATTCAAGATAACATCAGCAAGACATAATCTTATGGTCCCTCTTGCCTTATTGTCAAGTTTAGCCCAATCCTCATTTGACATCGTTGTAGGTGACTTTGTCTCATTACCAACAACTAACCACTAATCTCTCTTCAAGAAGATCCTCTATTTTTAATTTCCACATCTCATAATTAGATCCATTGAACCTTTCAATATCTAAACAAGAATTCATTGTAACAAACTTATTTTCAAAAATTAGCAATAAAAAAAAATAGTAAAAGCTCCCACTACAGCCAAAAAACCTCCAATCTTTTAAGAGAGAGGCGTCCCAATACTCTACCCAACCTCAACTTTGATACCAAATGTTGAAAATTGAGGTGTTTATGTAGCTTGATACTTTGTAAGACTTTATGATTGCTAATCTAAATATGTATTCTTTGTTATAAATTCTTTGTGGGTGATTATTTGATTAATTCATTTTATCATTTGTATAATGAAGACAGAAGGTTGTAGAAGAATTAGATAGAATATTAGAAGATACACAACATATACCGTGGAGAAACCCTTTCGGGAAAAAAATCCACCAAGAATCAATATATTATTTAATCTCATAATAAGATTACAATATTTCCAATCCTTGCTTGAGATGCTTCTTTTTCCTTCAATAAATTTTCTTCACAACCTGCAATAAAAATTGATACAAACTCTCTTCAACTTGCTTGAGATAAATAGGAAATAATCAACCTTGTAAACTCCAAAGAGATACAATTAAAAATCTCAAAGCTTATCACCAAAAACCTATGCCTATCTCTTGCAAGTAGAGTTCTACCATGAAGAACAATGTCAAATCAACTCCTTCATCCACTTGGGCATCCCAAACTGAAGTCATAACTCAACCTTTATTTCGAAGATATCTTCAAAGCTTATCCTCAAAGTAGGAACCCAAGAATGGTCCCACTTAACTCAGCCTTATAAAATATCTTAGCATGCAAAAGTGTTAAATCCGAGAAGCCAACTCGGGTGCCCAAGGTGGGTCCAAATCATTCTCTGTTAACTGAAACATATATCTCCACCATTCATGCAAGAATGGTCATCCCCTGTTAATTGAAAGTAGTCACCTGTTATCTGTCATACAACTCAAGTCATTAGTCATGCATTCTAAGTTAACTAAATTCAACTAGCATTCAACTAAAACTAATTGAAGATAACTAAACTATAACTAAACTGAACTGAACTAAATTGAACTGAATTGAACTTCATGCATGTAAACATCAGCCCCTAACTTCTAGGATCTTTACATGCATTACAAAAGTGTTATCTTTTACTCCAAACAGTTAACTAAACTCAAGGTGAGTTCCACCTTCCATGTGGGCGCCCCCTATGCCCCTATTATTTAGGAACTCATATTGGACGCCCTCACATGCTCCTAACATTTAGAATTAATTACAAATGTCAATTAACATGATTATTTCATTCAATATTAATCTCTTTCTAATCCTACTGTTGGGGAACACTTTTCAAGGACTTAGGAGATACATGAAATAAATAATGTTTAGGATTGCAATTAAATGGCATCCTATTTCCAACACCCCCTCTCAGCTTTCTTGTGCATTGAACCAAATATTGATTTCCAACTAGATGAGAACATTTTATTTCCATTTGCAGTGTTTTTTGCTAATTTAGTTGCAACTTTCTTTTTTCATTTACATTGCTTTATGTTTTAAATTTGCATGCAAATAT
Source organism: Sequoia sempervirens (assembly GCA_007258455.2). Classification (NCBI taxonomy): domain Eukaryota; kingdom Viridiplantae; phylum Streptophyta; class Pinopsida; order Cupressales; family Cupressaceae; genus Sequoia; species Sequoia sempervirens. The sequence continues at coordinate 72,926 of VDFB02066756.1, read as the reverse complement.
TTCAAAATCATATAATACCCAATTTAAAAATCTAGATTTGTTTAAGTTTATTTCATTTCATTATTTATCATTTATTATTAATTATTTAATCCAACCACATGAACTTGTAGTAAATTGCATTCATATACACCCATACACAAATACATACTCTCTAACATATTAGCATTCATAATTTTCTATTGATGTAATCTTTGAACCTCCTTTAGGTGTAAACTACTAGTAGTATTTTTTGTTTATCTTAGCATATAAATTTAAAGTATTCATTAAAATTTAACAATTTTTTATAATTTATTAATTAAAATTAAAATTTAATATAATTTGATTGAATTTTAATACTATTTTTAATTTCACTTAGCATATAAATTTAAAGTATTCATTGAAATTTGGCAAATTTTTATAATTAATTAGTTAAATGTTTAAACTTTTCATATTAATAATATTGTGTCATGTCAATAGTTTTCTCAATATCTTTAATATTTTATGAATTTTATAAAATTTATTTCTCTAATCTTTTATTGATTATTATGTTCTTTTTCCTAAATAACGATTCTTATTGTACAAATTTTTAACATAAAATTGCATGTTAATATTTGAATTGAATTGAATCATATTATATTAGTTTCTCCTTTCAATAAATCTTAATATTTTCTATGAACTTCTTTATATCTAGTACTAATAAAAATTAATAAAAATATTTATTATTTATTTTATATTTATTTCTTATTTTAATATGAATACTATCAATGGTATTGTAGTGTCGTAAAACTGCACCCTACATGGTAATTTCATACTTGCACATCTAGCCCACTACATTAATGTCAAAAACCTTTTAGTCAAAATTTTATGATTCCAACTTCATAGGGAACAATGATGAAGCACTAGCAACCTGAATATCTAATTCTTGCAAAGTTTTCAGTAGGACACTTGCATGATGTGTGAACATCTTTGCGCTATGCTAGCATCCTCGAACTTTTTGAGATTCAAATGAGAATATTTCATGTCACTTGTCTATGTAACGTGTCATTGTGGTAGAAACACAGAAGTAACAACTCTTCTTGCCCATGCAACCTCACAAAAATCCATTTTTCACACCCACTCTCATTCAATCTCTCTCTTTGGCTCAATCTTACTCTCTTTCTCTCTCACTCTTCCATTCTTCTCATTATTTCTTGTTCTCTCTTATTTTCATAGTGAAGCTCTACTAAATTTATCTCAAGAAAGAATCAAGAATCTCTTACACACAAGCTTATCACATCTATCAAGCCAAGAGGGAAGCCTCAGGTTGTTGGTATTGTTATCAACTAGGATTGCACCCTAGCTAAGCCTAGAATCAGTTAATCCTATTGAAACATTGGAATATCTTCAGGTTGTGGGTACCCTACAGTGAAGATAGACCTCCAAATTGTCAGTTGGTTCCCATTTTTATTTTCTAAGGAAACTAATGATTATGAAGGAAAAGAGATAGAAGGGTTAAAAATGAATGGAAAAACTGAACTTGAAAGGATGGTGATGCACCTAAATGACTATGAAAATGCAAACTGATTCACAACTATTTTTTTTAGAAAGATCTATTCACACAGCTCAGAAAAGGTAAATTTGATCACACTAATATTTCTAAATGTAGAGAAGGGGGATTTGCTACTCATTCATTCAGAGAGCCTCACGGGGTAAACTGCCCTAAACTACCTCAAGGAACAATGGTGAGAGTTCTAGAATCAAAAATAGCAAGGCACAAAGATCTTCTGGACAAACTATCAAGCTCTCATCTAAATGATGACAACACAACATATAGATGATAGTGTGGCGCATTGGTGTCCCAGAGGCACGTTGGCATCTCATATGGACTAGAAAGTGAGATTATTACAAAAAATGACAAAGTGACTGCTTCTATTATAATTGCTAAGAAATCTTAGAATGTTAGAATGTAACAGAAAGTAGTAAGACTGGAATAAGATGAAGTAAATGATAAAGTAAGAGAATAGAGAAAGAAAATATGCTCACAACCACGCAAGTGATGAAGCCTATGTATGTCAATGTCTTGAAAACCTATATGTGTAATATCTAGAGAGAATATTGGGGCTGTATAGGGGTTTGCCTCAGTCAAACCCCCGTTTTGGTGTTCCCACCTCCACAGATAGCCAAATAGAAATAGAGAGAGAGAAATGAACTGAAATAGATAAAGCACATGGTGAAAGAAAAACCCTCTTAGGAGTAGAACCCGCACCACCAAGTATGAGTGATAAAAGCAAACCCCGCTCGAGGAGGAGAACCCGTATCACAAAAGAGGTGATAAAAGCAATCCCCGCTCAAGGAGGAGAACCCATATCATGAAGTAAAAATGCAATAGAAAGGAGATATAGAATCAAAAGATGCTCACAAGTATGAGATGAGGGAGATGAAGCTACAAGAGCTAAAGGAGCTGCAAAGAGGGAGAGGAAGATAACTGCAAGAGCCAAGAGTGTTGTAGAGGGTGTTGTAAGAGCTTTGAGGAAGCCAAGAGGGCTTGAAAGTGTTGTAGAAAGAAATGGAGCTATGAAAGCAAGAGAGGAAAGAGGGAAAAGGGAGAAGTCAAGAAGTAAGAGAGAAGATAGAAGTAGAAGAGACTTGCAAATGAAGTGAAAGAATAGCATTTAATGAGGGAAAAGAAGCTTCTTAAGCCATTACAAGGTTTCCCAGGCCGTTACCACCAAAAAAAGGTGAGGAAAAGAGGAAAACATGCTCAAAGACAGTTGTTTTAGCATTGAAACTTTACAAGATGCTAGCGTGGTGTGCAAGCATCTATGTGGTGTGCTAGTGTCCAGACTCGTCATGATACAAAACAACATAAATGAGAAAAGCACAAAGTTCAATGCAAAGCTAGCACACAAGGGCAGTTGTTGAAAAGGGGTGTTGGAGCATCCTGAGAGGAAAAAAGGCTGATGCAGAGGCTAAAATGAGCCTACACAGGTTCTAGGGGAGTGGACACTAAAGAGGATGCAAGAATGTATGTGAAATTGCAAGGGGTGCAATTTTATGACTATACATTTTCCCCCCACTTTAGTGGGCATATAAATCTACATTATATGCATGCTAAAGGAAATCTATGAAATATAAATAACATTATATGACAAAAGGATATTGTAGAGGAAGCGGATAACTCTTCGAACCATGGAAGCCTACTCCTAGCATGAGGGGTGAACAATTGAGTTCACATGGTTAGGTGGAACGTGTTACATTCTCCATTAGGTTCCCTTCATGCACGTGATGTGGCGACTTCATCTAATCCATTGGTTTTTGCACTACATCTACACTTGGGATTTAATCATTGTATTTGTACATGCATTGTATCTTTATCATGCATCATGTACCATAGGTTGAGCTCTCCTCACTTGTATTGAGGAAGCATTACTGTACAAATGTAAATGTAAACTGAAATGATGTATCTTTTATATGTAAAGATAGATGTATTTTGTAATTTTGCACAAGTTAATTGAAATGATTTATATTCAGTTATTACTTCACGATATAGCATAGTTTTATCTCTTGGTTCATTTGATTATTTGTGATAAATAAATGTGATGCTCATAATGATTAGTATTTGGATATAATTAAGTTATATGATTTTGTAATTTGGATAATGGAAATTAAGTAATGTAGTCGTGCACCCTAGGGGATGTAGGTTAATAATTAAAGTTATGTTCAATTTCATTGCACAAAAAAAAAAAATTGTCCATTTTTAGTTGTTTAGGCTTTGTCCTCTAGGGTTCTCGATAAGGCATTACAGATGGTATCAAAGCCCAGGTTTAAACACTAGGTGCTCTAGGTATACCAATTAGCCTATTAAGTGTCTTAGTTGTATAGTTAAAGTTTAGGTTTCCCCATTTTGACCTCGTCTAATACCCTGAACTTGTCTATGTAGGATCATGCCTAGGAGTCAAGGTAGAGTTCGAGGGAAGGGAAGATGTCATGGTGGTGGTCGTGGGGCCAATCACCAAGATTCACCTCCACAGAGTTCTCATGAGTCAGATCATGAGGAGCATCAGAGTTCATAGAACAATTAGGGAGGTGTAGGGAAAAATCTAGGTTAGCCTGGGATGAAGGGCACACAGTTGCGCCAATTACTAGAGGAGGTTCTTGCTCGACTTGGTCTGAGGTAGGAAGGATAGAAGTTAGTGATTTGAGAGAGAGAGAGAGAGAGAGATCTCCCAAGAGGAGGGAGTTAGCTATTGAGCAGGATGCCATTTATCTGGTTACATGAGAGACCTTCTTCATGCATGTCCTTCAATATTTCATGGGTTAGACAGTGGACTAGAGGCAGAGACTTGGCTTATCAACTTGAACTGATGTTTTTCTATGCTCCCGTATGGAAGCAATACCAAGGCCAGATGCGCCATTATGCATCTTTAAGGATTTTCTTCCACATGGTGGCATCTCAAGGAGCAAAAGCTTCATCTAGATATAGACTCAATATCATGGGAGATGTTCCTTGAGTGATTCAGAGCCCAATTCTTGTATGACCATTGGTGAAAGTGCGGAGTAGATGAGTTTCATGAGTTGAGATAGTTGGCAATGTCAGTGGAACAGTATGAGCATAAATTATATGAACTTAAGCAATACATTGGCATTGGAGATGATGAGGGCATGCTAGTATAGCACTTTATCAGGGGTTTAAATGCTCACATCAGTGGTGGAGTTCGAGTTTTCGAGCCGAAGACCATGGAGGTAACCATTGAAAAGGATTGGATTTTTGAGGAGAATCTAGCTATGGCCTTAGGTGGAAAAATAGGTATTTAGATTGGCAGTGCACCTCTGACAGGGTTCAGTTCATGTGGTGGTCAAACATAGTCAACAGGTCCATCTAGGAGTCAGCAGGAACCCTCTAAGGGTGGCCAACAGTAGCAGCAATAGCCTTCACATTCTAAACATAAGAATTATCAATCTTGTCAAGATGATAGATCTCATCCTAGGAGAGACAGGAACTGGAGGCGAATGAAACGTCACCGCTCTGATCATCCAATCTATAGTTAACAGGAGGAGTGTTCAGCAGTCTAGTGCACCACCTGGTAGTAGAGGCTTTGGTAGAGGTATAGGGTGCTTTTCATGTGGACAATAGGGTCATATTTCTCATCAGTGTCCTTAGAAGGGCACTACTGGATTTTCTCAGAGACCTATGGCTTCAAAGCTGACAATTGGGTATGTTGGTAGATCACACAGGGTTTTTGCTGCAGATGACAACCACTAGGTTGAGCACCAGGGGATAGTGGTTAAGACATAAGGTGTGTTATAGGGTGGTAGAGTTTCTATACTTTTTTATTCAAGTACTTTATACTCCTTTATTTCTCCTACTGTAGTAGCGTGATGTGGATTAGTGGTAGTAAAGTAGGACAATAGGTGGCAGGTTGAGTTAGCTTTTGGTGCTAAGCTTGCAGCTAAGTCCTTTGTTTGTGGTTGTAGTTTAAAGATTGGCTCTCTTGACACCACGGTTAATCTTTGAAGCATTCCTCTTGGTTATTATGATGTGGTATTAGGTATGGATTGGTTAGAGGCTCACAAAGCAATTATAGATTGTCACCGCAAGTTAGTGAAGTGTGTTGATGATTCCAATAGTGAGGCTGAGGTAGTTCAGATACAGAGACCTATTTCTTTGAGGATGATCTCAGCCATGCAGTTGAGGAGGTGTGTTCGGAAGGGTTGTCAATTATTTGCAGTGATAGTTAATGAATTGTAGTTAGGAGAAAGTTAGGAGGAGGTGTCACTTGATAGTCATCCCATTCTTAGACAGTATGCCAATGTGTTCCTGAACGAAATTCCTAGGATGCCACCTAAGCGTGACATTTATTTTAAGATTGATCTTGTACCTGGAGCTGAGCCCATTTCACAAGCTCCTTACCAGATGACCACTCAGGTGCTTAAGGAGCTCTATTTGCAGCTTGAGGAGTTGTTAGAGAAGGTATTTATTCATCCTAGTGTGTCTCCTTGGGGAGCACCAGTGACTTTTGTGAAGGATGGATCCCTTCGATTGTACACAGATTACCAGTAGTTGAACAAGATGACAATAAGGAACAAATACCCACTTTCGAGGATAGATGACTTATTTGATCAGATTAAGGGTGTCAAGGTATTCTTAAAGATTGATCTTAAATCAGGATATCACCAGTTGTGCATCTTTGAGGAAGATATACATAAGACTGCATTTCATACTCGATACAGACACTACAAGTTCATAGTGGTGTCGTTCAAGTTAATGAATGTGCCCTCGGTGTTTATGAGTTTGATGAATGGTGTGTTTTGCACCTACCTTGACCGATTTTTCTTGGTGTTTCTAGATGATATATTGATCTATTCTAAGACCATGGAGGAGCATGAGGATCACTTGAGATAGGTACTACAGTGCTTGAGAGAGAATCAACTATATGCTAACTTTTTGAAATGTGAATTCTTTAAGACAGAGGTGAAATATCTAGGACATGTTATATCTGGTGAGGGAATTGCAGTGGATCCTTCCAAGATCCAAGCCATCATTGAATGGCCAACACCTACTTTAATGTGTCATAGGTTCACAGTTTTATGGGGTTGGTAGGTTATTACTGACGATTTCTATAGGGGTTTTCGAGGATTGCACACCCCATTACTTCTGTTCAAAGGAAAGGGAAGAAATTTGTTTGATCAAAGCAGTGCAAGGCAACATTTCAGACTCTTAAGGAGAGATTGACTAGTGGACCAATCTTAGACGTTCCTGATCCTTCTAGGGATTTTGTAGTGTGCATAGATGTTTCCTTGGAGGGTATAGGAGTTGTGTTAATGCAGGAGGGATGTGTGATTTCCTATGAGTCTCGCAAACTCAAGGATCACAAACTGAATTACCCTACACATGATCTTGATTTGGTCATTTTGGTACATGCCTTGACGAGATTTCGATACATGCCTTGATGAGATGGAGGCACTTCCTTTTGCGGCATAGATTTGAGTTGCACACTGATCATCATAGTTTTCAATACATATTTACATAGCCCAATCTGAATGTCAGGAAGAGACGATGGATGGAGTTTCTATGTGAATATGATTTTAAGGTGAAGTTCATCCAGGGAAAGGAAAATGTGGTAGAAGATGCACTTAGTAGATAGAGGCATGAGTTATCGGTAGTGATTCTCAATGTGGATTTGAGGAATCGGATACTTTCAGCACTTCCTTCAGATGGGTGGTATCAGGAGGTGAAGACTAAGGTGGAGTCAGGTAGAGCTTTAGAGGGAAAATTTGCAGGATACTCTCTTGAGTCAGATGGTCTCATGAGGCATTTGGGTCATATTTATGTGCCATCCAATGGAGAACTTCACACTTTGATCATGTCAGAGGCACATTGGGCACCGTATTCAACTCATCCTAGTGTCAAAAAGATGCACGCTGATCTTTGATAGCTATACTTTTGGGTCGGTATGAGGAGAGATATTGTTGATTTTGTGTCGAGGTGTCTAGAGTGTCAGAGAGTGAAGGCAGAACACTAGCATCCTACAAGTATTTTGTAGCCTCACTTGGTTCCAAAGTGGAAATGGGACATTATCTCAATAGATTTTATAGTTGGTTTTCCCATTTCTTCACACCAGCATGATGCTATTATGGTCACTGTGGATAGGTTGACGAAGGTGGCTCAATTCTCTCCTGTTCATTCCTCTTATAATGCTTCATCAATGGCCAGAGTGTTCATGGAGGACATTGTCAGATTACATGGTATTCCTCGTCAGATTATATCAGACAAAGATCCTCTATTTACCTCAACACTTTGGATGTCCCTACAACATGCTTTGGGGACTCAATTGAATTTTAGTTTAACTTATCACCTAGAGATGGATGGGAAAACTAAGAGGGTAAACCTGATCCTCGAGGACATGCTTCAAATGTATGTCATGGATCAACAAACATGATGGGAGGACTACATATATCTGGTAGAATTTTCTTACAATAATAGTTATCACAGTTCTATTGGCATGCCTCCCTTCTAGGCATTGTATGGTCATCTGTGTCGGACTCCGTTGAGTTGGGACCATTTGGAGGTTAGGGTTTTGTTGGGTCCAGAGATGCTTCAGAAGATGGAGCAACAGATGGCTCGAATTAGGGAGCATTTAGTGGTAGCTTAGGACAAACAAAAGAAATATGTTGATGCTCAAAGGGTGGACCATCAATTCTCAGTTGGTGATAGGGTGTTTTTGTAAGTGCATCCGCGAAAGAGTCTGATCCGTTATGGGAAGGGCTCTGACCTCGCACCACATTTTGTTGGACCCTTTGAGATCTTGGAGAGGATTGGTCCTGTAGCATACCGTCTTTCTTTTTCGCCTAGTCTCTCACGCATTCATGATGTATTTCATGATTCAATACTTAGACCATATTATCCTGATATATCTCATGTCCTCAATTGGAATGCATTATAGGTAGAGGACATGCAACTAGCTTTGGAGCCTGTAAGTGTAATTTAGCATTGGAGACCCACACTCTGAGGATGAGACATAGAGTAGGTTAAGGTCTAGTGGGATCCAAACAATGAGGCTTCATCTACCTAGGAGGACACTTCTAGGATGAGGGAGCTTTATCCATGTATGTTTAAAGGCTTCTAGGAGTAAGCTTGTTCCTAGGGAGGGAGCATGTGGTGCCCCCTCAATTTGCTTATGTTTGGACAACTTCTTAGATTTTGCATATAGACTTTATGGAGTTTTTTGTTAGACCCTATGTTACTATTTGATGGACAATATGACTTTGTTGGATATTATTCAGACATAGTGATATTTTGATGAGTAGATATTGAGACTGTTTGATAACATTATGATGTTATTTTGATGATAATGTGATATCTGATGTTTTCATTTATATCATGTTTAGTAGATTAACTGATTGCTTATTGAGTGTCATGGATATGATGATTTTATGTATGGATAGATGTACGAGCTATCATGTTGGGATATTAGTTGTTATGTGTCAGTGATGGGGACAATGTAGCATCACTCCATTGCGAGCACCTGTGACTCTATGATTTTCCCATCACAGTGTGACTGATTATTTCTTTATGTATATGTTTGACCCTTTATTTTGTTGTAGGTTGTAGGTAAGGGGCATCAACTCCACCTATTTATCAAGTATGAGCGCGCCAAATCCCAATGGAGCTATTGTTCAAAGGTTACATTGGGTCCCCCACTTCAAGCCATTGTCCTCGTCGAGGATGAATTTTTGATGTTCTGTTTCGTATGCAATTTTTGTTAGTATTGTTTCATCTTCTTGTGGTCATTATATCTTCGTCACACTTTCGGTTAATTATTGTTTGATTGTTTCTTCATGGAATCATGTTCATGACTTGTGGTCTGTTGGCTATCTCATTTAAATGTTAATTGTCAAGTTGTGGGCTTTGGCGATTAAAGAAAAAAGTCTTAATTAAACGAAGTATTAAATTAAAATGATATGGTATTTAATTTTAATAAATTAAGATTTAACATGCAAACTAGAATATTTAAATATTATATATATATTATTAGTAATATTATTATTATGTTGTGTAAACAACTTGGTTGGAAATTGAAAATAATAAATTAATTAGTGGTCAAAATTGTATACGGGAAATAATATCATGTAACATGATTAAGTGGAAGGTAATTTTATGAAAGATAAATAAGCGGGAATTTTTAAATGGAAAGAAAAAACTCTCGGAAATGGAGGTAACCAAAAAGGTAGTGGAGGAGTAATTAAAGTGAAGTGGAGTTAACTCCATAGGGGCAATTGGTTTTATTGCTCCCGGAGGAAAAGAAACTAATTCTGGTTTTTCTTTGGTTTTTTCGTGAATGTGTTTTGGGGTTTTCTTAAAAAAAAGGGGAAATTCTAAGAAAACTCAAACAACTGGAGGCGTATTAAAGATTTGGGGAATTGAAAATAGCAGCTGGAAGCTCAAAATCAACTACCAATCTTAGGTCAACATCAAATTTTGTCTCTAAGAGTCGAGGTTCCCTACTAATCTTAATTTCTAATTTTGATGGAAATAGACACATAAATTGTATTCCTCCTTGAAATTACGCATAAATGTTGAGTTGTGATTCTTTGAAAATTTAATAGTTTCTACTTTTAATCTGTAAAATATTTTTTTAGAAGTTTTGTTCAAGAGTTCTTACTCTCAAAAGTTATATCTCTATATTCGTGTTTGAATATTGTTTGTGTGTGGCTTTTTTTTATGCCTTTTTGCATGTTCTGTTACTTAGGCGTTATTGTTCTCCTTTACACATTTTCTCTTTGAAGTCATTCTTGACTCCATCGTGGCCATCACATTGGGTGGTTGATATTCATTTGATATTTTAATTTTGTGTTACCCTTCGTCAGTCTTGGCCCCTGTCCTATTCCTTCCCATGCGATGTCCTATTGTAAGAGGATGCCATACCAACCTATATTGATGAATTTTTTTTTTCAATGTCGTTATCTCTTCCATTTATGTAATAGCTTTAAGATAGTTGCTAGTGGAAGCCATGCATACTCTTAACATTCGATGCATGACAATGGGCTTAATGTCACGAACTGTAGACATTGGGATTATGTGAATCTAGTTCTCCAAGTTCTTCCTAGTCGCACCCTTGAGTTCTATTTCTGGATAAGTCTTTAAAGCGCAACAAGGGTAGTAATTGATTTTTGCTTACTTCGGTTGATATCTAATTTCTATTACACCATTGTAATAATTTATGTGTAGATGGTTTTATAAATATAAATAATGATATGCAAGTCCTCCCACCCCTGGCCTTTATGATCTAATGGTAACACAATCTACACGATATTTTCCTTAGTTCCCTTGCTTCATTAATTGATATGTTGCAGCACGGTTAAGGAGACCCGTATTAAATTCCACCACACCTCTCAACTTAAATTTTAGTTTAACCAAGTTCGTTGTTGCATTAAGACTTGGACTGAACACCATAAGATCATTAAGAGTTGATACATCAACAAGTCAGAAAGGATTTAGAGATAAACCAGTTTGAACCTTTAGTCCCACCTTATACTTTTCAAGTCTTGAACTTGCTGCATGCGTTTTAAACTCCTTGTTCTGGCGCCACTTTCCCTTTTGCATGCTCTAACTCCAAGTGAACAAAACAAGCAGTGTAATCAACCATGTATGTAATAATATACTTACTGTTGTTGATAATCATATCTCTTGAATTGACTTTTTCTAGCAAATGATTTATGTACAATAGATTCCCTTTCTTTCATCTTTCGTAGTGCATGCCACAAAGTGTTTAAAATGAGATTCTTGTATTCTTGATGGGCCGCATTTGTGCTCAGTGTAATTCTTAGTCCTGTCCAAGTTTAAGTTCAGTGATCCTCCGTATAATTGGTAGTTATCAATTAACCTTCCCTCTTATATCGACCACCTTGTTAGCAGATTAGTTCTTGGTTTAACCATCCACCTCTTCTTTCGATATAACCTCTAAATGCTTTGGCGTACTGTCATTTACTCCTTTAGATGTTAGGATTGTCATTGATATGAATTAACATGATGCATGGCTCTGAGACTGTAAGTTAACATCGACCTGATATATCTCTCTTTTATATAAAAACATATGTTGTGCGAGCGTGTGCATAATATCAGCCCAATCCTTGATAGACAACGTATTGTCTTCCTTTGAATCACTTGTATCTTGTGAATTATGGTATCAAAGATTTATATATATATATATATATATATATATATATAAAGATAGAAATATTCAAGTGTATGTATGTGTAAATGTGAATTTGTTCATTATTTGTGGATCACATTACAATTAAATCTGCAACTATGCAGTTATATTAAGGTGTGAAATTTGGTGGGTGAGGTTAGGAGAGTCTTATGAAAGTTCAATGAGTTAACAATAGCAAATGCATGAAATAAGAATCTAGTGTGTTGGAAGGGATTATATTTGATTTAAATATTTTGTTGTAAGCTTGCGATAAATTTCATACAATCCATTTAGACTTCATAATAAGTGTTATATGAGTAGTGTGGTTATATAAGTGAATGTTTTATAAATTGAGTATGGAATAGAGAGTCTTGTTCGATTTGGCTATGTCGAAAGAGGGGTAGAGAGTTGAAGTTTCCAGAGGTTGGGAGGTTTTTTTTTTGGCTTTATTTGTTTAACTTGACATGGAAAAATTGTTCCATGATTATGCCAATAATGACTATTCACCTTGCACATTATTTGTCTTTGTGAATAAAATTCATGGACTTGTGAGTGGGATGGGTAATTCCTCCTAATGTGATTCATTTGTGTTGAGTTGTGCAAGTGCGTTGTTTTGATTTATGTGGTTTTCGGTGGTCAGTAGGGTAGTGGCTTCCAATGGGGGCCGATGCACAAAGCTGTGTGTGGATAACCCATGTGGAAGTTTATTGCCTCAAGCACTTGTATAGGCTTGAGGTGAGACGGGAAGGCTTGTAATGGCATAATCGACTACTTTGTCTCCATGAGAGGTAGACCGATTTTGCATAAGTTGGCATGAAGGGCTGGAGTTTGGTAGAGGCTACCAGGATAACCCATGATGAGGGTCAAGGCCTAGGAAGAACTACCTGGATAACCTATGTCCAATTATGTGATGACACTTCCCCTACAACAACTATGAGTTTCCTTACTTGTTTTATCTTGATTATCTATGTACCTCTAAAATTTTAGTCAAATTTGAATGTTGTCGTTGTTATTCTTGTGCTCTTGAGTTGTGTCAGCCTTTTCATGTCATGTTCTTGTCCTTCAGTTATGGTGGGGCCCTTTGTTACCTCCTAGTGTAGGGGGTGAACCTTTGGGTTCATGTGATTGGGTGGAACATGTTACGTTCTCTATTGGGTTCCCTTCATGCACGTGATGTGGCGACTTCGTCCAATCCATTGGCTTATGCACTGCATCTACACTTGGGATTTAATCATTGTATTTGTATATGCATTGTATATTTATTATGCATCATGTACCATAAGTTGAGCTCTCCTCACTTGTATCAAGGAAGCATTACTATACAAATGTAAATGTAAACTAAAATGATGTATCTTTTATATGTAAAGAGATGTATTTTGTAATTTTGTACAAGTTAATTGAAATGATTTATATTCAATTATTACTTCATGATATAGCATAGTTGTATCTCTTGGTTTATTTGATTATTTGTGATAATTAAATGTGATGCGTGTGATGTGGCGACTTCGTCTAATCCATTGGTTTTTGCACTGCATCTACACTTGGGATTTAATCATTGTATTTGTACATGCATTGTATCTTTGTTATGCATCATGTACCATAAGTTGAGCTCTCCTCACTTGTATCAAGGAAGCATTACTATACAAATGTAAATGTAAACTGAAATGATGTATCTTTTATATGTAAAAAGAGATGTTTAATGTAATTCTATACAAGTTAATTGAAATGATTTATATTCAGTTATTACTTCATGATATAGCATAGTTGTATCTCTTGGTTCATTTGATTATTTGTAATAATTAAATGTGATGCTCATAATGATTAGTATTTGGATATAATTAAGTTATATGGTTTTGTAATTTGGATAATGGAAATTAAGTAATGCAGTCGTGCACCGTAGGGGACATAGGTTAATAATTAAAGTTATGTTCAATTTGATTGCACAAAAAAAAAAATTGTCTATTTTCAGTTGGTTATGCTTTGTCCTCTAGGGTTCTCAGCGGGGCGTTACAATAATAGTAAAGGATTATAAAGACAAGGGCTAAAAAGAAATGATAGCCTAGTTGAGTATATGATATTTTGCAATATTAGTTTCTTCTACCAACCATAAAAAATATAAACTATATATTTACCTTCATGACACACATAGAGAACCAAATTGATAGTACTTATAATGGTAACGATAGTAAAGGGTTACGAAGATAAGGGCTAAGAAGATATTAATTGTCTAGCTAAGTATATGAAAGGAATTTAAACTAAAAGGGTGAGACTTAACTATATGTAAAAAAAAGGTTAGTGAAAACCCCCTTGAATGTAGCGGAAAGAAGAGGCTCTATGGACATTAAAGATAGGTATAAACACATTAATTTGTGACTGGGATAAGTGAAGATCAATCTCACATGAAGGATCAAAGCCTATGTGTGAAAGGGGACATGATGGTGACAACATGACCAAGAACATGCAAGAAATCTAGACCCTTCAAGAAGGCTTCTCATGGAAACGATGATGTTATTTGTCACAAGAGTCAAATTCATTATTAGCGATGTGGGTTTGTAAGAATGTCATATTTTTATCTATATGTTCAATCTTGTTCACATGCAATAGAATCTTAAGGCCCCCTCATGGTCAAGCTTATCTTCCCCAATGGGGGGCAACTCCACGGGAGTAGTTGGTAGATGGAGAGGAATAGTGGGCATACAGTTAAGATGAGTTGACAAAGAATGTAATATTGGAAGAAAGAGGTCATACCAGGAAATAGACAGGAACTACCTAATTGTGCTACTTCTACTTTTAGGATAACTTACGGTTTATACAAGTATTAGTTCTAAGTTATTTTAATTGTATAGATAAGCAAGATTCTTGAGATAATGAGAAAACGATATATGAGACACTAATATATTTAGTCTTATCACATAGTATAAAACTATCTAGTAATACTGTTGTGCATATCCTAACTTTAGTGCAGGTGGGTTAAACAGTCTTTTAACAGTACCAGTTTTTGAGCAGAGATTTTTATTGTTTCGAAGTTTCCAGAATCTGTACAACCAAATGAGTTTGGTATTTATGCTGTACAAGGAGAGGCCCACTAAAAGTTCTTAATGCTTATCCTTAAGGTTGTCAGATCTACAAGAGATAAGATATCAAATTGGATTCCACTGTACAAGATTTTGATCAGAACAGTCAGTAATAGGGTTCTGTTGATCTCTTTAGAACATAATATCAATTAAATCACAAGACAACAAACCAAATCAAACTCTAAAGAGAAAAAGACAAAATAATGTGATAAGATATAAGAAAAAGAAGTATTGCTCAGGATAATGATGATGGATGAATCATAAAAGAAATGGTGAACAGAAGATAATGAATATGATGACGAAGTCTTTTAAACCAGACTACAATTTATTGTCTTGATGTGTTCCGCATAAAGTCTCACTTTATCTTATCTTTCAGATCAATGTCATTTCACCTTTCTTTTAGGGATAGGGTGTAATATAAGTATTAATTTATTTTGTAAGTAGTTGACAATGATGAAAGCTTTTTAATAGCTTCAATAAAATTAATCATGTTTAAATGCTTTTATTGATTTTTTTTAATGATTGGGTCTTATTAGATTGTGAAATGTTTAATTTTAGAAAATAAAAATAAAGATGGAACCTCTCATATATCGAAAACTAGCTACTATTGTGAAGAGTCTTTATCCTCGTGTAAATTGACTAGTCATTATGACAAAAAGATATAATATTTTATAATAGCTAGGTTATAATGAAAAAGAGTTAGGTTTCATGCAATGAGGCATCCACAAACTTATTAAGATCTTTGAAAAGAATTATTCTAAAGGAATTGGTTATTCATGCACTATTAGTAGTGGCATTGATTTACCCTTAGTTTATCTTATTTTGGTAATCAAGTGTTAGATGAATGCAACGCAAATGATGAAGCTTTAACTAAATGTTTGTAAGTATATGAGGGCTTACATAGACACCATCATGATACAACACACTCACATGTATTTGAGGTTTGTTCTCCCTTTGGAGAAAATACTTCATCTCTATATTGTGATCTTAATCCCAACCATTTATTGAATATTGAAACACACTTATGATTGGTGGTACATATGATATATAGACACAATGAATGCCTAACCCTTGGACAAAAAACACTCAAACCAATAATCAATTCTAATGTTGGAAATATCCTACCAAGCATAAGAAAATACTTCATACAGACCATTAGAAATTTAGGAGAATTTCCAAAGCTTGATAAAAACATAAAATAAGAAGCTAAAATGACAAAATGAAATATCAAATGAGAAAAAAACTTAAAAAGACAAACAAGGAAAAATATCTTTAATATAGAGATAAAGGATATATCTCAATGACATCACATCACTTACCAAGAATAAAAGTTTTGCAGATGCATTTATAGTAATATAGTGATGAATGACTCCAAAATTCCATTGAGGGCGATGAATCAAACCTTTGACAACCATGGTCTACAAAGAAGATTCAAAGTTCTAGAGATTACTTTATAGTCATACAAGGATGCCCAACTCTAAATATCTAACGAGAGGGAAAATACCCAAAATACACACCAGAATAAATCCCAAAATCAAAACCACACATAAAAACAATGACAAAAGCTAGCAAGAAAAGTAGAAGCAATAAATGGGGTCCCTACTTTGCTAAGTAAAATGGGGTATGTGGGTACAAGGTACACCAATTACATGGTTTGGTGAGCACCTCATTTAGGTACATAGTTGTATAGGATATGTAGGCGAGGTCCTATTCTAGAATTATGTTTTTCTTTTTAATTGTGTAGCCAAGATTGTGATCTTCACTTTCTTTTTCTTTCTCATTTCCCATGTTGGTATAAATTTGCTAGCTTCATGTTCCTAGATAATTTTATTTTGGATGAGATCTCACCTACATCTATCCCTTAAATACCTTTAGTGTTTGGAAGCTCTCAAAACTCCTAAGTTCTCTCAAGATTATCAATTACCAAATAGAAGAATGACCTAAAGAACATCCATTTATAAATTTTTGAACTTCAATATTCAACCATCTTAATAAGAGATATCATTAATTTCACTATCATGGTAGCTAGATCATGTTAATTTTATAACTTGGAATTCCCCCTTTATTATTGGTTATGAATGATGATGTGATAGCTAGTTATAATAAACTAGTATAGGATAGATTCAATATTTCATGTAGACCTATGTCGTATCAACATGTGTTAAATTGATGTGACTAGTGTCAAGGAATATGAAGTCAATTTTTTTATTATTCTAGCAATGACAAATAGTTGACATAAAGTACCTAGGTAGTGCTTCAGGTACACACCTGGTGTGGTCAAAGGTCTATTTAGTCAACCAAAGGTTGAAATGATGAGGGGGTCCTAGGGAGTTGTTGTAGCCCTCGTGGATGTTGAATGGCATTACATCGAAGGAATTTTTTATGAAGGAATTTTTTTGGGGACTCACTACTTATGGTAATTTTGAAAAATGTTTAACATGTAGTTGCATAAGTCATAGTTTCTATTTTTGGAAAGTTTTGTTTGACAAGGACCCTACAACTCATATTTCTTACTCTTTTGAAGTCATGTTTTCTGTTACAATTTAAGATTGTTGTAATTGCAAATTTCCCAAGAAATAAAAAAATACAAGAGATCTTTGCCCATGGTTTTTTCTTGGTATAATTTTACCAAGTTTTCCATGTGAATATTGTGTTAAAATTGTACTTATTACATTTTTTCTCTATCTATTCTGCACTATAAATTTTCTTACAACTAGTGAATTCCCTTATAATGTTCTAGATAATTTTTCTCTTTTGGAATGGATAGATAGGATTCATTTATGAATCTTGATGTAAAATGGTTTGCCTGAATTTTAGCCTTTTCTTACGGTTAAAATCTTAGCCTAGGAATAATGAGAGTTGTTGGATTATGATGATGCATAGCTAGATTGACATCTTGTGTTGGGTTATTGGTTATATCATAGATAAAAGTAGTTTCTTTTTTTATGGAATGTTGTGATTAAAAAATATCAATACTTGGAAACACTTCATAAGGGGAAAAAACTTTATTTATCCTAGTGCTTGAAGGAATTTCATTGATAATTTTGAAGTTTATTCTATGGTTTTTGAAGGATAATTTTTTATGTATTATACATTGGTTTCCTTCATTCCATATAGTGATTATTTTTCTTTTGAACTTATTTCAATAATACTTCCTTATTTTTAACTACATTATTGGAATTTTTTTAGGTTTGATCTAGTTATAGCAAATCATTTCAAAAAAGATGTTTTTGGCTAACAAGGCTACCAAACAAGACCTATGCAACCTATGCCCCATTATTGTGTGGAGAATAATCTTACAAAGGATTTTCTTGAAGAAATTAGTTTGATGGTAGGATATTGAATTTAGAGAGAACTAGTAGATTATGAGAAAATATATTTTAGGTGTTGAAGATGTTTGTCCCATGGAATCTTTCCTCCCAATTTGATAGGAAGTTTTCCAAAATATCTAGAGTTGATTTTGTTGGTGATATGAGTTGTAGGCCCCAAATCCCTAAGGTTTGATAATCTTCCAAGTGACAAGGGTGGTAGACCTATGAAAATTACCACAATGACTATCTTTAGGTTGGATAGCTAAGACCTCCTTCACTTCTATCTCTACAATACCCAGGGGGGTTCTCCCTAAGGTTCCGAATTGATTATTAAAACACTAAACACTACTTTACAACAAACTATACCCACTACATAGTGTATCCCAATACTAGTGTCACAATATACCCATGTGCTAGTTTTTGCATATAAAGATGAGCACCTTATTAACAAATAATCTACCATATAAGTGTCTAAGAATGTGTTTACAATACACCCTTGTATTTCTATATTCCTTGTATTTATATATTCATTCAGTCATGGTAGTAGAACACACAAAAACTAAAACTAAAAGGTATTCAAGTTGATGTATTTGGAGTGTGTTGAGGATGATAGGAGAGAAATCTAGTCACAAACCAATGTCTTTATCTATCGGGAAACAAAGCCTCTATATTTAATCAAACATGTAACAACTAAAAATAAGGTGATGCATTAATCAAGTTACCACATTTAAATATTATGTCTTTCAAAATGCAAAAGAAAATCCAAGGGCTCTACATATTCATTTAGAAAGATAATAAATGGTTGCAGAATATTAAGAGAGTCTACTTAGTATTCCTCAAGCATACCCACACATTTCCTTTATTATATTAAAAAGATGCCATGCAAAATCTTTGAGAGGATTTTATAGACTTCCAATTGGAAAACTAAACAACATACATCTAGAAATGCATTTCATACATATTATTGTTGGTTTGGTAGAAAACCTAGATAATTACAATGCAAAATAGCTACACCCAAAATTGGAAATCAAAACCCTAAGGCTTCCTATGAGTATATTTCTTTTGTTGGCTCTACAACTACTCCTCCCTCTAAAATTTTTATCCTCCTCTTTTTCTTGTTCATCTGGGAAAATATATCTTCCAATAGCATCAAGAGACCTTGAGGAAAGAACCACGGATTTATAAAATTGTATAGGCGGGTAAGTGCAAGAATTTGGGTCCACAAATAACAGAAGTTTTAGCCAAAAAAATGCTAACAGGAACGGGTACCCATTTTTTTAAAAATGAGTACTTATTTAGGAACGAGAACCTGAGCCTTAGATTGAGATCCCATTCCCAAATGAGTATCTGTTTTAAAGCGGGTACCCATTCTAAAAAAATGAAATCTCAACCAATTTTTTTATTTGGTTTTAGGCTCAGGAAAGGCTTGGTAACTCAACCCTTAGCATTGGACTTGCAACTAAAAGACTAAGGTAATGTCAAGAGAAATAATTGAATTTGGCAATATAGCTAACGAGTTTTTTTCAAAATTGGTTTATGAAATTAAAACTCATTATAGATCATGATGTCTAGTTTTTGAATATGTTTTTTTTTTATGATTGGATTATGTTTTCTATTTTTTAATTAATTTCCAAGGAAAATAGTCCATAAACTTGAAATGTCAGGTTTTTTATTTTTTTAATAACTTTTAATTTGTTAATTTTTTGTAAAAAAATTATGGCATCAATTTGCGAAAAATTCTCCACACCATGAAAAAAATTCAAAAAATAATTAGTTTAGGACAAATTATGGTGTTTGTACATGAGGGTTTTTGAAAACAACAATTAGGGCCAATAAAAAATTAATAAACAAAATATTTAGAAAAAATATATAAAAAAATATCCTCACAAATCATCAGTTTGATAAACATCTTTCCCCAAAAGGAATTATAAAAATACTTTTATTTATGTCCAATTATGGTGTCCATACACGTGCATAGTATGGTCCTAAAAAAGTGGCTCTTAAAAAGTGGTTTTTATACATGCAGGCCTATTAAATATTAATTTGTATCATCTAGGTATTAGAATAAATTACATATTTGGAAACTAGAGTCGAAATACTAAATTTCATATTACTGAACACTTTTAAGATTCAATGTGTAAGTGCTTAAAATTTTTAATCCAATTGTGACAAATTTTGAAAATTAGGAAAAACACTTCCACTTTTTGCACATGCCTAGGCTTCCCATGTCCACTTGCATCACCTTCACATGGCCATACACTATAAATCCATGCCCCTTACATCATCAACCATATGCTTTTTTACATTAAACATGCCTTAGAGGGGCCCAGATGTTCCAAGGGGCCTCTACAAACCAACACTTATCGAATCATGTTCATTTTGAGACCATTAATGACATCCTGGGTCACACGGTAACATAGGTAGGGATTTTCATTTGAATGGTGGAGTTTTGATACTTTGCATTACCAAGGGGGAAGAAGAGAAAAAATGCCCCAAAAGTCCAACATGCATGAGGTTATGAGGAACCTCAAAATATTGAAATTTGACTTATCGGGGATGGCATGCTAGGGATAATAGGTTAAACTAGCATGATGGCATGAGAAACCTTGAAATTTGTAAAGTGGGATATTTGGAAGGAAATTTGGTAGTTGAGGAAGGATGCATGAATGACCAAACCCAGAATCTTGGATTTTAAGGAAAATGGGATTAGAGGGAAAAATCAGACTTGTTAGGGATGGCATTCCAGGGATAACAAGTTAGACCAGCATGATGCCATGAGAAACCCCAAAACCCTAAAATTGTGAAGTGAAAGTTTGGGAAGGAAAGTTGGAAATTGCAAAAAGGATGCATGAAAACCAAACCCAAAATCTTAGATTTCAAGGAAAATGGGTTTAAAGGGGAAAATTAGACTTGTTGGGGATGGCATGCCAAGGATAATACATTAAACTAGCATGACGACATGAGGAACATAAAACATTGAAATTTACAAAGTGGTCCCCGAAGAGACATAAAAACCACAAAAAGCACCCTAAAACAAATTTTCCTAAGGATATTTTATAAACACACTTTGAATGAATACCCTTAGAAATTTACTCGACATAGGGGACCCAACTGAAGACTTCTTAGATTGGTTATTTACAAAGGGTGGGTAGGGCCAAAAACATAACCTACAAAGACTGAAAAAGAAAAATTTAAACACAAAAGTGGGTGCTAGCATTGGCTCTAGTTGGGGATGTAAGGAAGCTAAGGTAGCAAAACAACTTCCTACACTAATCTTGACAGGAGAATAATGCAAAACTTTTATAGATCTTTAACAGTTACATAAACTTAAACATAAATAAATAGAAATATCATGCATACCACAACATAGTGATTTACGTGGGGAAAACCCTTTCAGGAGAAAACACCACTCTAAAATTTTCCTAATATATTATTCATAAATCACAAATATGGTCCAATATACTTGCAAAGCAAGCTTCTCATAGGAGTATCACCAACTAGAGATCCAAAGGAAACACAATCGCTATCAAAATCTTACAATACATCACAATACATAGTTGTAATACAATTCCCTCATAAAATAGGGTTTCCTTCTAGGGCAAGTCAAGCTAATAAAAATATCAACCATTAGATCTAAGACTTAATGATGAATGGTCCATATTTACAATAATAAAATTTTCCTTTTAGGGGTGCTACCCCTAAGCCCTCGCCAAGGCACACTACCCCCGGACCCCTCACGGGGGGAAACCCCTCGCGCCCCCCCATCACAAATGTATCAACAGTACTTTATGTATCAATAGTACCTTACATAATTGCAAGGTTGAGAAACATTTTCCCAATAGGGAACATGTGTCTCTTGTAGGCACAACAAGAATCTAGATCTCTGAGAGTAGATGAAAAATGGGGAACAACAAGGACTATGATTGACTCACACCACATCATGACAAACAAGGGTCATGAATACACAAAGGAAAAAATATTTACAAGAACATGTACAAAACCACAACACAAAAGAACATGTGTTTCTTGAAATAGTGCTTGAGGTGTTGACAATGAAATAGATGCTCCATGAAATTTCTATCAAGGATCCTAAGGTAGAACATTCCTTTCCTAGACATCCTTCAACATTTTTTTGGAAAGCTTATAGTAAGGACTACATACTTACAAAATATAAATTTTAATTAAATTTGAATTTGATCCCCCAAAAGTTAAATCAAAAGTGTTTTTTTATCAGCATTTTGGTAGGTGTAAAGGAGACTTTGTTATAGGTATGGTTTAAAACTAGCGGGGTTCCTTCCAAGGGGGTTTGATCTTAGTTTGATCAAACCATCTTCAATTGGAATGTTTAAATGGAAATTTTTAAGGCTTAAATCATTATAATTTCTAAAAATATGTGATTTCAGCAAAAATAAGTTCCTCCCAAAAATTGTAAACAAGCTTTGTGGGATCACCCAAACACCTGTCAAAAAAATATTTAGATTTGAAACATGTTACATTGTCAGCAATAATTCTTGATGGCATGCCAAACCTAGTAATTATGTTATTTAGAAAAAAATCAATCACCACTCTAAGGTTGCATTTCTTATAGGGATTACTTCCACCCATTTTGTAAAGTAGTTACTGGTCACAAATATCCACATGTATTCATTTCTAGACTAAACTATTATTTCCCCTATGAAATCAATACCCCACTAGTGGAATGGAGCCTCTATTGAAATGGTTGCAAGAGGAAGTGCACCTACAAATTTCAACTGCCCATAAAACTTTTAGCAAGCATTGCATCCTTTTAAAAACTTGTCCACATACTTGAATAATGTGGGCCACCAATAAATCATCCTCATAATCTTATGAGTGATGGTATTTGACATATAATGTCCACCACATAATCCATTATGTCATTACTCTACAACTCTCATTGAGTGCTCTTCATTTACACATGTTAGGAGTACACCACCAAGGTTTATCCACATTAAGAGCAACACATACCTCTAATATTCAAGTTTCAAAGTTCTCTATTACTTATCATTCAACTCAGGGGGACAATTTAGGTTCTTCAAATAAAATATAATATCCTTATACCAAGGACAAACCTTCAACTGAAATGAAATGAAATAGGGGTCATAGTTAATCTGGTGGACCTCAACAACATCCAAATTTTTCTTAGCCATTAATTTTGTTAGGCCTTGACCTCTAACCAATTTGGTTGTTTGTATCACCATGTCATACTCTTGTATCTTTTTGATCCATATACACCTTTTTCCTAATGCATCTTGCTACAAAAAGATGTCCCTAATAGTTGTATGTGGCACAAATGTGATGATCTTTTACCCTACAAGTTAAGGTCTAAGTTTTTTTCAAAACTCTAACAAGAGCATAGGCCTTCTTCTCCATCATAGAAGAATTCAATTCAACATCTCTCAATTATTTGTTGAAGAAAGCTATTGGTTTTTCATAACCATCTTTATTTTTTTGCAGTAGAACCACAACAATAGTATTAAAAAAATGCAAAAGAAAATAATTGGAAAGGTTTAGAATATTCAAGACTTTCCAACATTGGTGCCTACTTAAGTGCATCTTTTATTTTTAAGAAATATTTTGATTCATTATCCCAAATGGAATATTTCCCCCTCTTTAATACTTTAGAGACGAACTTTGTCTTCTCAGAAGAGTTGGAAACAAACCTTCAAAAAAAAATTATCTAACCAAAGAAAGATTGGATTGCCTTAACTATTTTGGGTTGTGGGATAAGGCCAATGGTTTTGAATTTTTTTGGATAAATCCTTACCTCGTCCTTAGACACAAAGTGCCCAAGGATTTTACCCTCTTCCAAACCAAAGACACTTCTTGGGATTCAAATTTATCTCTTATTCTATACATATTTGGAAGACTAACTCCAAGTTTTTACAATGATCATTTCAATCCTTAGAGTAGGCAATTAGATCATCTTGGTAGACAACCATTATCTCATTTATAAGGCCTACAAAATCTTCATTTATGACCCTTTGAAGCATGTCTCCAACATTCTTCAACCTGAATGGAATTTGAACATACACAAAAGCTCCTCATGGCATAGTGAAAGTTGTCTTGTGTTGCTCAAAATAATTAACCATGACATGATTGTAAGCTAAAAATCCATCCTTCATAGACATAAACTTTGACCCTATCACCTATTGTAGCAAATGATCCATACTGGGAAATGGATAATTGTCTTTGAGGGACTTGATATTCATATTTCTGAAGTCCACACACAATCTAATGTCCCCGTTATTTTTCCAATTGGAACAAGGTTAGATACCCATTTTGAATGTCTGGTTTGTTTAATAATATCACCTTATTTTAGTTTCATGAATTCCTTCTCCATTTGAGGGGAAAGATTAGGGTTGATAGGACATTGTTTTTGTCTAAATGGATTTGCATCAGGCTCCAATGGAATGGTATGTTGTAACAAGTATTTTATGTAAGTCTTTAATTCATCATAAGACCAAGAAAATAGTTTTTATAATTTCTTAATAATGCAATCAACATTTTATCCTTTGATTTTCTTAGTTTCTTACTGATATAAACCATTTTAGGAGTTGATTCAGTTCCTAGGTTTATGCCTTTTATGTCTTCTTCCTTGATAGGCTTACTTCTTATATTATAACAATCAAAATTGTCAAACATTCTCTATAAAGCAACAAGACCTCTAGGAATGGTATTGGTTTTGAGTTGGATGCTTTCATTCCCAAAAAGAGTCTCCTTACCTTCTTCATCCTTCTCCACCATGGGTTTCCAATCAATTTTCTAGTTCTTAAAATGATTAGTGCAATTCAAAACCTTGTAAATATTTAGGTCATATTGAAAACCTACCAATTGTAATATGTTATTTGGAATACTAGGCCTGATAAGGATCTCAACATCAAACTTGTAGTGATGGGGAACAAAAGAAACATAAAATTTTGAAGCTAACATATCAAGTACATCAGCAACCACATTAATTTCTCTTTCCACCCAAATTATGTTGAATGTGTCAAAAGCTTCAATAGTATCCCATCCAACATTACTATGCATTCCTAGCCTTCTTTCATTTGTAGCATACATGACATTAACTTGAGACACCATAAGTTATGAATCACCATGCACTCTGATGCATTTGAATCTATATTTTGAAGTCATATTTAAACCAAGAAGCAGAGCCTCATACTTTTCCACATTGTTGGTGCACTCAAAGTTCAATATGAAAGTGAACTTATAATGTTTTCCCTTAGCTTGACACCAATATCATTCTTGCACCATTACCTTTTTTGAACATGCACCATTGAAATGTATATTCCAAAGTCCATTTTTTGGATGATGTGGGGGAACCAAATTAGAATAAATCTTCTTATTAGATTCATCATCACAGTTTCCTACTAAATAATCAGGCTCTACATCAGGCTAACAAACCTCATTCTTTAGTTCATTAGTATTCTCCACAATCATCATCATTTTTTTCCTATGTAATTGGACATATTTTCAACACAATAGAATGGTAGCATAAGATAAATCCATTTGAATACTACCACCCATTGAAGTTATCCACTTCCTTGAAAATAACATCACTTAGCTGGACAATCAACTATGATAATGTTCATTGAAAAAATTTTACCTAGGTATGTAACAAGTTGTACCAAAACACTATTTAATATCCCAATTACACATCCCTCATGAGAACACGTGACATAGAACTTACCATAGGATTTTGAAACCTGTAGTCCTAAATGATTCATAAACTTCAATGACATCAAATTGTTGGATGCTCTAGAATCTAACATATAGTTATGAACCAATCGACCATTTATTAACAAAGATGTATAAAATGGATTAATTTTTGTTTGCTACCTATGGAAAAAGTGTCCAAATATATTTCAAATGTCTCTTGTATATTGAATTTATCTACTCTATCTTTAGGAACAATTACAACTTTATCTAACTAATCAAATATGGTAAGGGCATTAAGGTATAACAATTTTCTTTCCCTATGTTTAGGGATCCTCAATAATTCTCTATTGGTGTAGGTTTTTATTTTTCTAGTGGGTTAATTTATTTTCCCTTAGTCCTAGGTTTTCCCTACACTTTTTATTAAGCTTGCTTAGGATAATAAAGTGATTTTATCATTTAATAACTAAGAGATAAGTGATGTGGTGTCCCCTTCCTTAAAGGGTGGAACACTTTGCACTTTTGGTGGTTAATTCCTATTGGTTGAATTTTCCACCTCCATCATCTCCTTAGTTCTAAATAAACTCACTACCTAGCTTGTATTTTCATATATATATTAGCATACTCTTGTGCATACATGTATTTTGATGCATGCAATCATTATTCTGTAGATTTGATTTGAGCTCCTAATGCAATTTTGTTATTTTGACATTTGCACATCTCTTGGAATGTCGGATCTATAATTGTGTTATTTCATTTACAATTTTATAGCTTATCTCTCTCATAGAATATCTTGGTTATTCAATCTATTTTAGATTTCTAACACTCTCTAATTGGCACTTGAACTTTTAATTGACTATTTATGCTTGAGTCATGTCAATTGACTAGTATGCATGCACAAGAATAGAAGATGCGACTGTCACAACATTAATATTGTGTATGAAAGGATTTACCTGATCATTAATAACAAATTTCTTTGCATTACCACTTTTCCAACCTACTCGGATGCCTTTTTTCTAGAATCATCTCCAATAGTTTGTTGATTTCCCACATTGTTGGTTGATATATCAAAACCTTTCATTTTTGGGACATATACTTTTTGTAGGGTGTATTTGGTAAATGCATCTTCTTTCTTAGTGGAGACTTTTATATAGACATGTTTGTTGTTCTTTCTACATTATATTATTTTTTCCTTCCTTTATTCAAATGTGTAGTTGATATATCTAGAGTAGTTGTACCTTCAATTTTTTCCTTCGCACCTATTTGTCTATTTCTTAGCTAGTAATTATTTTTCACTTGAATGACATCAGCTTCGGTGAGAGTTTTAATATCCTCATTAGAGGGATTTTCTTTGTTATACCTCTGCCTCATTTATTTCTTGAGTTATTCAAAATGTTTTTTTGGAATCTCAAAGGGAACACAAAAAATTTCATAATCATTTTCAAATAATTCCTCACCCTCATAGGCATCCAATTGATCTACATTGGCACCATCATAACATTCAAGTGTATCCTCATGCTCTTGGAGTTATTTCTCTTTGCCAAGTGCAACTACAACATCACACTTGGATTGATCATGGGGCAAGTGACATATATCAAACCAAAAAAATCTTGTTGAAGATTCATGTGATCCTTCATCAAGGGATCAAAGGTGTGCCTCTCATGGTATCTTTGGTAATTCCTCGGTGATATTTTTTGTCATTACCACCAGGTCTCAAAGAACAATCATAATTGTAGGGCTTGTTATGTAATATTTGACCCTCATTAAAATGTGTAGGAACAACATTAAAAGGCATGCATTTTCCTTATTTGCAACCTTGTATGAAAGATCCTTCATAGCTCCCATCAACTTGTCTAGTTTTTCTTCAACAATGAGAGGCTTGTTGAAAGTTGTTGCATTTGGTTTCAACAATTTGATATCAACTCTTTTGTTGTCTTTGTTAGATGCCTTCATATTTCTCTATATGTTTATTTTCATTGCATATGCTTCCCTTAAGTTTTGATGTTTCTTATCTCTCAAAAGATAGCCTAACTTTGAATCAAATGGCCCACAATATAGAACAAGGTGCATAGGCTCATTTGGATTTATCTGGTGAGATACTTTCCTCATTGCCTTAATGAATCTTTTGTCAAAATCATAAACTAATTCATTTATCCCTTTTCTGATGGTAGTTAGCTCATGGATTGCAAATTTTGGATCCACTCTTTCTCCATATTGTAATCAAAAGACCCTCATAAGCCTATCCCACAAGTCTATGTTGTTGTCTAGAAGACTCTTGTACCATTCTTTTGCATTTTCTTCCAATGAGTATACAAAAATATTCTCATGGCATCCTCATCTTCTATCTCGTATTCATTAGTGACATTGATGAAATTCCTTAAGTGGTCCTCACCAGTGATAACATTGTTACCTTTTAATTTTGGCACCATCCCTCTAATCTCATTTGGGATTAGACTAGGATAATTAGGGTTACCACAAATTTCCAACTATCTATATCTTTCTAATCCTAATGGTGGTCTTACTAAAAAAAATATTTGAGCTTTTCTTCTATGGTTGACCCCAAAATTTTGTATTCCATTTTTTTGTAGAGTATTAGGATGATTTTACTAAACAATAGGCACTTGATATTTTGAGGTTGGGTAATATTTTATTGTTGATTCAATAGTATGGCTTGCTAAATTAATTGGGCCTATTGTAATGTAATTTGTGCCTCTATTTCATGCTTCATTTCTCTAAGATGATCAATAAGATCAATGTGTTGATATAATTCCCTTTCTTTATGCTCAGTTTCTTATTGAATGTTTGGGTCAACATCTTGGAATGAGGTTTCCGCTTCATGTTCAAAATTTTGAGGAGTACCATGTCTACCTTCTCTTTGATTTCTTAGAGGTTGAAGCATAGGGTTTCTTTGAGGTATAATTTGTGGTGAACCCACATTTATATTTTCTATACTAGGATTTATTTCTTTTCCATATCTAATATAGTAACATCTCAAAGTTCTTCTAGTAGTTCTAACCATATTATGAATTGAATCATCTAATGTGTACTAATAAAAATATTTAGAATTGGTTATTCTACCTGAAGTACCTACTTTTTAAATATTTCTTGAATTATGTAAAAGAGACTTGAATTTTTAGCTTTCTAATGTTCTTATCACCTTCTTGCATCAATAGAACTAGCTTCAATAATTTCCTAACCTTTGGAGTGCTAATTTTTTTCCATTCTTTATCTTCTAACACAAAATTTTGGATCTTCCTTAACAACGTTGTCTCTCCTTGAAGGAGAGAATAATCAAAATTAGAAAACTTATGATTTCAAACAAAAACCAACACTTTCTTAGTTGTACCATAGTCATCAAATAACTTGGGTCTTCAAATTAATTATTGACTTAGCTTGTCCCTAGAAATGACACCAATTTGTTGGTGATTTTAGTTGTAGGCTCCAAATCCCTAAGGTTTGATAATCTTCCAAGTGCTAGGGGTGTCAAACCTATGAAAATTACCACAAACTTGTCTTCAGGTTGGGCAACTAAGGACCAATGGTTGAGGTGGGTAAGACCTCCTTCACTTTTGGTTTTGTAAGACCAAGGGGGTTCTCCCTAAGGTGCTAAATTGATGATTGAAACACTAAACACTACATTACAACAAACTATACCCATTGCATGTAGTGTATCCCAATATTGGTGTCATAATATGTGTACCTATATGGTAGTTTGAAAATGTAAGGATGAGAGCCTTATTAAATGATAATCTACCATATAAATATCTAATAATGTGTTCATGATACACCCTTGTCTTATTATATTTATTCAAACATGGTAGTAGAACACACAAAAAATAAAACTAAAATGTGTTTGTTTTGATGTATTTGGAAAGTGTTGAGGATGATAGGAGAGAAATCTAGTTACAAATTGATGTCTTTATCCATTGGGCAATAAAGTCTCTAGATTTAATCAAACATGTAACAATTGAAAAGAAGGTGATGCCTTAATCAAGTCACCACAAAAGACTATGCCTTTCAAAATGCACAGGCAAGCTAAGATCTATATAGAATATTAAGAGAGTCTACTTAGTAATCCTCAAGCACACCCATGCATTTCCTTTATTATATTGAAAATATACCATGCAAAAGAATGCAAGGATTTTATAGACTTTCAATTGAAAAACTAAACAACATACATCTAGAAATCCACACCATACATGGTGATACACTCAACTAAGGTTGATTTTTCCATTAATAAATCAATTTTCAAAGCTTACAAATATTATTGTAGGTTTGGGAGAAAATCCAAATCATTACAATGCAAAATAGCTACACCCATAATCAGAAATAAAAACCCTAGGGCTTCCTATAAGCATCTTTCTTCTAGTAGTTCTATAATCGCTCATCCATATGAAAATGTTATCCTCCTCTTCTTCTTTCTCATTTGGGAAAATATATCTTTCAACAACATCAAGAGACCTTGGGGAAAGAACCATGGTCATTTGAAATTGTAGAAGCTTCCCATGTTTTCTGGCATCACCTTCACATGGCCATACATTATGAAACCATGCCCATACATCATTAACCATACACTTTTGTACATTAACCATGTCTTAGAGGTGCCCAAATATGCCAAGGGACCTTTGAGAACCATCACTTGTCGAATCATGTTCATTTTGATACCATTAATCGTATCTTGAGTTGTGTAGGAAGATAGGTAGGGCTTTTCTTTTGAATGATGAAGTCTTAATACTTTGCATGCCAAAGGGAGAAGGAAGAAAATTCCATGGAATTCCAACAAACATGAGCCCGTATGAGGAACCCCAAAATCAGACTTGTCAAGATGACATGCTAGGGATAATAGGTTAGACCAACATGACAACATGAGAAACCTCAAACCTTAAAATTTATAAAGTGGAATTTTGGGAAGTTGCTAGTTGAGGAAAGGATGCATGAACAGCTAGACCTAGAATCTCATATTTCAAGGAAAATGGGCTTAGATGGGAATATAAAAATTGTTGGGGATGACATGCCAAGGATAATAGGTTAGACCAACATGACAAGATGAGAAACATTGAAACCCTAAAATTTGTAAAGTGGAATTTTGGAAAGGAAAGTTAGTAGTTGAGGAAAGGATGCATG
Organism: Sequoia sempervirens; assembly: GCA_007258455.2. Taxonomy (NCBI): domain Eukaryota; kingdom Viridiplantae; phylum Streptophyta; class Pinopsida; order Cupressales; family Cupressaceae; genus Sequoia; species Sequoia sempervirens. The sequence continues at coordinate 42,089 of VDFB02066756.1, read as the reverse complement.
AATGACCAAACCCAGAATCTCATATTTCAAGGAAAATGGGCTTAGAGGGGAAAATTGGACTTTTCGAGGATGATATGCCAGGGATAACAAGTTAGACCAACATGACAACATGAGAAACCCCAAAACCTTAAATTTGCAAAGTGGAATTTTTGGAAGGAAAGTTGGTAGTTAAGGAAAGGATGCATGAATGAAAAAATCCAAAATCTTTGATTTCAAGAAAAATGAGCTTAGAGGGGAAAATTAGACTTGTCAAGGATGGCATGCTAGGGATAACAAGTTAGACCAGCATGACAACATAAGAAACCTTGAAACCCAAAAATTTGTAAAGTGGAATTTTGGGAAGGAAAGTTGGTAGTTGAGGAAAGGATGCATGAATAACCAAATCTAGAATCTTTGATTTCAAGGAAAATGAGCTTAGAGGGAAAAATAATACTTGTCAGGGATGGCATGCCAAGGATAAAAGGTTAGACCAACATGACAACATGAAAATCCCCAAAACCCCAAAATTGCAAAGTGAAATTTTGGGAAGGAAAGTTGGTAGTTGGGGAGAGGATGCATGAATGACCAACCCCAAAATCTTAGATTTCAAGGAAAATAGGCTTAGAGGGTAAAATCAGAATTTTCAGGGATGGAATGCCATGAAGAATAGGTTAGACTAGCATGATGACATGAGAACCCTCGTAACCTTGAAATTTCCAAAGTGAAATTTTGGGAAGGAAATTTTGCAATTGAGGAAAAGATGCATGAATGGCCAAACCCCAAATCTTGGATTTCAAGGAAAATGGACTTAAAGGGGAAAATTGGACTTTTCAGGGATGGCATCCAGGGATAGCATGTTAGACCAACATGACAACATGGGAAACCCTGAAACCCCAAATTTACAAAGTGACATAAAGAAATGTAAAATTACAAGGCACTAACCACAAAAGTACCCTAAAAAAAATTCACTAAGGATATTTGATAAAAAACACTTTGAATGAATACCCTCAAATAATTACTCAACATAGCAAACCTAACTGAAGAATTTTCATATATTAACAAAGGGTGAATATGGCCAAAAACATAACCTATAGAGAACGACAGAAAAATCTAAACACATAAAAGTGGGTGCCAATAGATTTTATGCACAAGCTCGATCAAAGGATACTCTAAAAGCCGCCTAATGAGATGGAGTAGAATCTCATCATCATCTTATTTCTCTACAAGAAAAAATCAACATTGAATTAGGTGTTTGTTCCTCAAAAGTTGCAAAGGCTATAAAGGATTCCCTTTTTTTCCCCCTTGTCTTTTGTATGAGGGTATTGGTACATTCTAAAACACTATGGATTTTTTGTGCAAGCTTGAGATAAGCAAGTTAGGATATTAACCCTCTAGCCTTAAAGAGCATGGGGGCTATGTTAATCAAAGTTATGGAGGCCTTGAGAGGAAAAATTTAGCATCCAAACTATCTTGAAAGGGATTTTCTTAATTTTTCTCTTATGAAGAAAGATTAGTCTAAGGTGAATAAAAATAAGAAGGAACCTTCCCAAAGTAGAAGTATTCACTTCATGACTCAAAGATGTTCCATTATGAAGAGCCCTTTAAGGTAGCATGAAATTCTCATGAGTATAAAATTGCATGTCAAATGGATTTACTCTCACTAGAGATTGACGATGGCCTAAAGGATGTATATGGGGAAGATAAGGGTGAGAACAATGACCCTCTTAATGAGGAGGATGAACAAAGACTCATTGATATCTAGTTTGAGGCAAATAAAAAAACTTCAATGATGGATTATTTGGTTGTTAGGAAGATTTTTTCTTGAGGTGGTCTTTGTCACTAAGGGCTCCTTATGTGTGCCTTCCACACAAGATCTAAGTGTTGTTGGAAATATTTTTAATATTTCCTTTGCCTCACAAAAGGGGTTGAAATTTTTCTTCTCTTCCTTGTGTTCGCGTAAAATATTGGCCCAAGTCCCCATGTGTTTGATAGTTTGGCACCTAATCTTTGTAGCTAGGACTATGATGGTGTTTCCAGATATATTTGTCCCTCTTGTTCACTTGAGTGCATTGGTGGTAGTGAAGCTCATGATGGCGCCCCCAAAATTTAGTCTATGGGGTGTATGTTATATTAGAAGTGCATAAATTGAATAGGCTTAAAAATGGGGCCATTTTCTCCCTAGTATGGTAGCTAAGTTGAAGGGTTCTTGTAGCTTTGGCACTTAGTGTAAAGGAAAATAAGGTTTGGCCATGACTTGTTTTCTAAGGTTTCTTTAGATCTCATTGATTTTTTTGATACTTCTTAGGGATTGCCTTAGAGGAAATCCTAGGTTGAAGTTGTTAAAGGTAAGTGGTCCATTCTTATTCAATCCTAATCTTTGATTCTATATGGGCATTGAAAGGATTTTATCCTAAGAGAACTCCATTCAATTATAGATAGGCCATCTACAAGGCTCGACAATTCTCTTATTGGGAAATGTATAGCTACTAAGTACATTAATGTTTTTAGAAAATGGAAACTTTGTGACCAAGTTGAGATCTTAGCTATGGTGAATTTCTTCCTTTTAATCTCCTTGTTGAACCAAGAAGAATGTACCTAGATCCTCTTAGATGGTGGTTTGTGGTTTCTTGGCAAGTTAAGGCCTTTCCTCAAAAATGGAAATTGGGTTTTGATCCCCAAAAAGAATTCATTAATAGGGTTCCTATTTGGGTAATCTTATAGTCTTTCCATTAGAATATTGGGAGAATGAGGTTTTGATGAGTGTTACTAAATATTTTGATTAACTCATAGTTTTGATAAAAGTGACCAAATCCAAAAAATACTTGTTGTTTTCTAGATTCTATGTAAATGCATATGTATATTATATATGAGGATTCCATGATTATGTGTCATAAGTTCCACAAATCTAGCCACAATGATATTATTTTCCTAAATGATGGGGGAATTAAATTATCTATAGAAAAAAAGAAGAAGAGGAGATTAGTCATCCTCATCAAATGAAGTATTGTCCTTGGTGAATAGTAGGGATGAAAGTTGTTGAAGAATTTTTTGGTAGAATTAACAAAAAATATATATTTAATTGTTCCTATTTCTAAGGCACTTTGTAGGACTTATTCAAATGTGATGATTTTGGATAAGGTTGGTAAGTAACCAAAAATTGTTAGTAAGGGCCTAACTAGTGTGCTCCAAGAAGAAAGTTCATCAACTCATCATGAGGGATTCAACATTTGTCCACAACTTGCTTTCTAATATTAAGAAAAAAGGGAAGATAGATTTGGATGAGAGGCTTACTAGAAGCCCTAGGAATTATTTTTATTCAATATTGGAAATCAAAAAATGAAGAATAACCAAGAAGGATCTCAACTTCAATAAATCTATGGGCAGGGTTGTTTTTTGTGGAGAAATTTTTATAGCACCATGGCTTTATGTCAACTTGAGTCTATTGGTCTCTAGTTTTTATTTGGGGGGTATGTCTTGTGATAGTTTTTCTCAATCCATTATGTTTAGAGACACTATTTTATTTTATTTGTTATTGTTAGTTCACAATCTTAATGTTGTTTGTTTCTTCTTATTATGTATTCATTGATTGTTAGTCTTCATTGAAATATCTATTTTAATTCTGAGAAAGGGTTGAAGCCATTTCAAAATCCTACTTTTACCCTTAAGAAAAAAATAGTTCCAAAACATATATTAATCAAAACCAAACATTTCAATTCAACAATCAACATTTACATTGAATATTTAAATCGTAAGTGTATTTTTATATTATATATGTAGTGCCCCTTCCATTTGCTTCCTGTTAATGTGAGATCAATGTTTTAGCTTCACCATTTCCTCATGAATGATGTGGTGATTATTTTATGGCTCTGATTGTTGTGTATGAACCACCACATGTTCGAGATGAGATTCCTCAACATGTCAGTTGGTGGCATTTTGTGTGGTTACATGATTGGTTTATTATTATGCATTAGTTTAGTGAAATGCATTATTTATGCTATGATTAAATGTGATCATGATTATCAATGTTTAGAAGGAATGATTTATTTAATGAGTTATATTTGGATGTTATTTATGTTTATGTTATTGGGCCTTATTGGGATGATTATGTTGTGCTTCAACTATATATACATTGAGAAGGTATCATTGACGTGCATTGAATGATTATAGGTACATGGTTATTTCTCCACCTAGTTACACAGGTTTGAGTTATTCCCAAACTGTGGTTAATTCGAAGATGTCACATTGGGTCCCTTCATATCCATTCCTTGGTCGTACTCAAATTGAGTACAATGTGGGGTGTGTGCAACAAGTTGAGTCCACTTTTTGGCCAAAAAGTGGAAGTGTTTTCCCTGATTTTTAGAATGTCACATTTGACCTAAAAATTTGAAGCACTTAAAGATTGAATCTTAAAAAAAGTCAGCAATATGAAATGTAGTAATCAGAGTCTAATTTCTAAATATGTAATTTATTTTAATACCCAAATGATACAAATTGGTTTTCAATGGGCATGTTTAAAAACCATTATTTAAAAGTCACTTTTTCAAGACCATACCATGCATGTGTACATCAACCATATTTTGACCTAAATAAAAGTTTTTTTTTTGAATCATTTTGGGAAAAGATCTATAATACACTAGGGATTGTTCAAAATATTTTTTCCTTTTTTTTTAATATTTTTTATTATTTTTTATTGGCCGAAATTGTTGTTTTGAAAACTCCTCATGTACGCCACATAAGATCGCCTAAAATTATCAAAAAAACAAAAAAAAATTGAAAAAAATTGTTTGAATATTGCTCACATATAATTTGTTTTCCAAAAAATTATTTTAATAAAAAGTTAAGAAAATTTGTTATTTCAAATTTATGGACCAGTTTCATCAAAACATATTTGAAAAATTAAAAAATAACCCAATTGTAAAAATACATATTTGAATCTACACAGTCTCATCTATAATGGGTTTTAATTTCATTAAAAAATTATGCAAAAATATCTTTAGACATATGTCCAAACTCACTCTTTTCTAGTGACACTAACATGACCTTCAAATTGCAAGTCAAAGCAGGTCCAAAGCTAAGGGTTGGCTCCCCAAGCCTATTTTCTGACCGAAACCCATAGCAAAAACCAAGCCAAAAATTAAAATTTTAAGAAATGGGATCTCGTTCTAGAAACATGATCCCATTTCTAAATGGGATCCTATTTAGTTTTTTTTTTAATTTAACCCTTTAGGAAATAGGATCCCACTTTTGAATCAAGGTCTCAAAGAAAAATGGGATCCCGTTTCATAAAAAGTGGGATCTCGTTTCATAAAAAGCGGGATCCCATTTCACTTTGCTCAATTAGGCATTTTTTCCTAAGTCCAAAACTTCCAGGAGAAGTGGACTCAACTTCGTGCATTTACCCTTTGTGTCATATTTGGCCTTATGTGAACCCAAATCCAATTTAGGAGTTATTTTGGAATCCCTATGTGTTGTGAATGACCAATGAATGTCCAATTTAATTGATGGTTTAAATTCAATGTTTTCCCACAATTAGAATATTAGGAATTTAAATGATTCTAATATTTATTATTAAAATATTCTCTGTGCTTTGAGAATAGGGAAAATAGAAGAAAAAAAGAAATAAAATTTATCTATTTTTTAATTTAAAATTTGAAAATTCCTCGAGTTGGGAATTGTGAGTTGTGTTTGATTTAATTATCGTATTTGAATTCAAGATTTTGTGAATTTAAATGAAAATAGGCTTATATGGATTTAATGGCTAAATTATATGTTAAATGATGCTTTTTGAATGGATTTAAATGATCAAATTGGTTTTGGGAGAAATTGAGGGAGTTTTGAATTCCAAAATAGAAATATGAGTTTTTAATTAATTTTTAATTGGGTTTTGAAATGGGTAAATAGGAGAAAGCATTCTATTTTTCATTTCATGTTGTGAAATTGGGAAAACTAGTGAGAGAAAACCTTGTTTGAGCAATTTAGAAAATTGTTGATTGGGAGTGCAATTCTTATCGGAATTTGACAAGTTCGAATTTGTTGGGATAGGAATCGTGAAGGGATCATGCTTCCTTATTTTTGTAACTCCTCATTTGGAATACTTGGAAATTTTTACATTACAAATTTTGAAGGGCATTGAGGTATGTTCCTTGTTTTTAATTCGTTTAAGCATTATTCTTCAATTTGTTTTGTAGGACAATGATTAAGGGAGGGTAGAATCCTCCCATCTCCCTTTACTTTGCAATTTGATTGGTGTATTGTATTTTTTTATTTAAAATTTGATACCTTTAAAAATTATAAGGTTACCATGCCCATTTTTTTGAGAAATGGGTGAAAAGAGTGTTGTTGGGTGTATTTAGAGCAAAAGGACATCTTAGATTTTTGAATTTTGAAAAATAAATCTTGAAGAAAATTGTAATGGTGGATTTGGGAAATTTTTGGTTTTTGCCTTATAAAAATATGAAGAGAATTTGAATGTTTTTCATGAAAATGAATGTTTTTCAATGTGTTGAAAATATGGTACTTCATGAAATGTGAAAATAGATGTTGTGTCTAAAAACGTCATTGGATTTGGAAGAAGTTGAATTTTATGCATTGATTTATGCCACACTTGTTGGAGGGTGTGATGACTTTTTGAAATGTTCTGATGAAATCGTACTTTGTGAAATATGATATCATTATGGAAAAGTATTATTGAAATTTGGAAAGATTGTATTCTTGCATTGGTTTTTGTGCCACACTTGTTGGTGAGTGTGAAAAGCCTAGGATTACGGTACTAGAGAGGGTTATAGGAGTGGCTCCCAATGTGTTCCCGACCCAAAGTGGCAAGTAGGCTAATCATGGGTGGGGAATCATTTAATCAAGTGAAAACTAATGAAACACGATAATTAATTAACCAAGATAATGGATGCCCCTCTCATTCCTTGAGTGTTAATACATACTAAGGATGTTTGGGAAGACATCTTAGCTCAAAGATCTTGGGTCTTGTAAGATCAAGTATCCTCATTTTTATGAGAGTACTAGATTATGTGGGTGTCATACCTTTGAGCACCATGATGACACTCTCGAACTAGCTCTCTAACATCTTACCCTAGTGTCTTGTGTGTGTGTGATCTTCCATTGGTGAGTTGCTCAATGACGAACCTTGTTATATCCTTCCGATGATTTATACCATGTGTTATGCCCTTGGTGATTTTTCCCAAGGATTGATTCTTCTATGGCATTGGTGACTTTGCCTAATGCAATTTGTGATGTGACATTGGTGAGTTTTCCCAATGAGATCTTGTTTTGATTCTATCTATGTTGGATTCTTCTTGTGCTTGGACAAGTATTTATATGATGTTTTTATGGAGTTTCTTCATTGTGTATGGTATGTGTGCAAGCCTTCTCCCCATTTTTTTCGTGTGAGTATTGTTCTTGTGGCGCATGTGACTATCTCCTAGCACGGTGGGAGTGGAGCTTTTCGATTCCACGAGGTTAGGTGGCGTGGTAACCACTATTAAGGACTAAGGTTTGTGGATCGAGAAAGGACATGGAATCATGTAAATTTCAATTTTAATTCATGTAGATACATGTGTTTCATTCATTTATAATGTAATTCATGGAGTTGGAACTTCTCTTCATAGATGATTATAACTTGTAAAAGAAAAGACTAGTTTGGTCATTTTACATGTCTTGATGTTGGTTTTAGGTACAATTTATTATGCACATTTTTATCATGTTGTTAAAATTCTTAATCAAACTTAGGAACACTTCATTTAGTGCTTAAAATGAACATAAGTATGCATTTTCATAGTTGGTCGGTCTAGTCCTACACTTAGGCGACCTTTCCAAACACTAGATTGAACCCATTTTTCCAAAAAAAAATCCTAACACTATTGGGGTGCCCTAGATCATTCTAGGGCGACCTAGTAGAAACTAGGGTGGCCTAGTTTTGACAAGTCTAAAAACTCAAAAATTTCCTAAGTGTGTTGGGGTGGTCTAGTACTGTGTTGGGGTGACCTAGTCCCCATAAAAATTCTAGAATGTAAAACCTCTTAATCAGGGTTAGTTAAGGGTTTTATAAGCCTAATACCCTTGTCAAATACTTTTTATACCTTTCTATTTGCTTGTGGCGATCATTTACATCTACTAGGTCTTTAAAAACCTAGTTAAGTTTTCTCTCCTTTGGGTCTTGTTAGTCCCTCTAAATTTTGAGACCTCGAATGGGTAAACCATGTAAATGAAAGTTGTTCATCATGGTACAAGAGGTATATTTGTTTTTGGAACCTTTCCTTAAGATTCTTTGTTGAGGACTTGTGAATTCTCTTGCATCATTTTGTGTGCAACCTTCCAAAATGACCTGGTTGTCAAACTTAGGGTTGGGGAGTGTAGACACATGAAAACTCCCTAAGCATATCATGTATTTTGATTATGATTACTAACACCATTTTCTCATCATTTTTTCCTAATTCCTCTATTTTATTAAATAATGTCCAATTATTTAGTTAGATTCACCTTTTTCTCCTATTAATTGAATAACTAAGGTTATTTGATTAACTCGTCATAATTCATCATTTTCTCGTCTTTTGATTAAAAAATGTCAAACTATTCAATTACATGTCATTCATATTCTTTGACTAAATAATTCTTAATTGTTTAATTGCAATTCCTAATTCTTCTAACTTGCACAATTAAATGATTTTCATGAATTGTTTAATTTGCTAATTCCTCCAATCTTCCAACTTGCACAAAGAATATTCCCTAAGGAGTATTCCCTTTTAAAATTTGAATTCTTCCCTCCAACTCAAAATATCTCCAACATGATTCCTAAAATCAAGGGATATTGTTGAGTCTCCATGGATTGTTAACCCTTTATCTAATTCTTGATCCATGCCTCATGGATTATCAACCACTTTCAATCAATTCTTGATCCATGCCTTCATCCTCAATTGGATTTCATCCTTTGAGCATCATTTTCAATCCTCACCATTGGTCAAAATCTCAAGAATCTATAGATACAAACCTATTTCATATCAATTCATTTACAATATTCATAGCAAAGTTACTAGATCTAAGATTTCATACCCATTCTAAAGCATTCTAGAGCATTTCATGTGAATCAAACTTCATCAATCATCTTCAATCAAGCCTTTGCAACAATGGATAATGCATAAAACAAAGCAATCCACAATGAGATTGAGAGGTTTGCATACTATTTTAGGTTCAATTTTTTTGAATTTCATGTTTATTGCTTTGAATTGAGTATTTCTAGTATTATGCAATTGAATTTCATTGAGAATGGAATTTTATTGATAACAATCTTCTAGTTTCTTATTGTTTAAGATCCTAATTATTTGCATTTGAATGTTATTTGATCAATTGAACTTACCATGCTTACATTTGGCACACTCGGTGGGACCCACGTCCCTGTCTAATAAATTTTCTTTGAGATTTGTTGGCTATTGCAGGTTATAAGGGTAGTTTTATGCTTTTTCAAAGAGTTTGATGCTTTTGCAAAGTTCCAATGCCTTTGCAACTCAAATCTTGACACTTTTGCAAAGCTCCAATGCCTTTTCAATGCTCTCCAATGCTTTTGCAACTTGAAAACTAAGTTCAGGGCCTTTACAATACTCCAATACCTTTGCAATATTTCCATGCCTTTGCAAGAAATATTCCAATGCCTTTGTAATATTTCACTACCTTTGAAGTATACTACCCCGCCTTTGCAAGAAACAAACTCGCTTTTGCATATTTGCAGTGTGGCGCTTCCATCTGACAATCCGACACTTTTGGAAAATAGTATGATGCTTTTGCAAGGTAAAATATAGACTTAACTTCTTAAGGATCAATTTGATTTATTTTTTAATCTTTGGCTAACCCTAACCTTCTTTTGTTCCCTGTTTCTTGATTTATCTAACCTATTTGCAACATGTGGTGCTTGGAAAAGCGTTTATCAATGGTTGTTTTGAAGAGCTAGTCTAGGATTCATCTTTCAAATTTGGTGCATTAAAATGAATATACATTTGCTTTAAAATTGAACCTGCAATCTTCACTTTTCAATTTGGTGCTTAAAAAGAACAACACAACTTACATCTTTCCTTTGGGTTTAAAATGGAGTTTTCCTTCCTTTGGGTTAAAAAAGAACAATACAACTTACATAATTTTGATTTGGTTCTTAAAATGAACCAAACATTTGATCCTTGGTGCATGCTTAAAATGAACATGAGTTCTTTGTATTCTATGATTGGTTGGTTTTAGATGTGTATCCTCTCCCCTCACTCCTTGTGCAAACTTGGGTGAAGAGAAACGTCTTTAACTAGCATTTTATTTTCTTTTTGGTTGAAGGATTTGTCTATATATCCTCTCCCCTTGTGCTACGTGTGATCTTGGGTGGCGAGAACATAACAACATGAATCCTTCACTTTGTTCGTAGGAGGTCTTCCTTGGGACACATCTTTATTGAGAACCCAAGGGATCGACCTCAAGCGACATTTTTCAGCGTGCTATAGAAATTGGATGAGAGCAAAATTTTTGGTCCAATCTACACATGTAGCATACTAGACTTTCACTAGTGGTCCAAGGTAATTCTAAATCATGAGGAGTTGTCTAAGTAGTTTGCGGTGTTCATATATGTTCCACCCACTAAGAACCAATTTGTACTAGAATCCTAAGACCTGTCAAACATCCTCTATAATGGTGCATCATGGTGCTATCGACATGAGAAGTTACTCACCATGTTTGGTCCTTGGTTGAGGTGATAAGGTGTCTTGTTATAACTTAGTTCTTTCTTGGTGAGGGGTATTAAGGTGGTACATGACCTTAGTATACCCTATTTACCCATTCCTTGGATTCAAATTAACATGCAAGCGTGGTGAGCCTACTATAGTTGGACATCCTTGTAATACCACTAAATAGGTTGTACTTCATGGTGTGTTTTCTTGTGGAGACCTTGTGACACTATTTAGTGTGGCCTTGTGGAAGGATGCACAAAAAGTATCCAATCACCCAATTGAGTCAGTTTACATGTTGTATACTATGTTTTTGTAAAATAACATCAAAAAACTAGGTCAATTCACATTTTAAAGATCCTCTAACAGACTAACACCTTTGTCTAGACAATGTGATTCCTAAGTTGTGCAAACCAAATTCTTTTTTTTATTAAAACGATGTTTTTTGTTTGCATATTGATTCCTTTACACATCTCAATGCTTTGTTAGAGAAAACATAAATCTATAGAGAAACACCTTTGTTCAAATAGTATAAAGCTTTTATTGAACATTGGCACCTTTGCAGATACTATGAAACTTTTGTAGTAAATAATCAAATGATCCATTTCAAAGAAAAACAAACAAAATATTTGTTTACTATCATTTTGGGCTTGTGACTATTTGGATCATTCAAAACAACAAATAAACCTTGGTTCACTATAAATTTGGGCTTGTCAAAACACTTTCTAGGTTTTCATTAGGATCAAACAAAATGAACATCAAACCATCAAAACATTTCATTTCAAACATCAACTTGATATTTTGAAACAAATCATTCAGACTTTAAATCTTCATCATATCACCTAGTTTGGCTTTATGCTTGGAAACAATCTCTTTTCAAGTATTTAATTAAGTTAGAAACATCACTTTGGAAAAAAAATCTTTGGAGTCATAAGTCTACTCCCAAGGTTTGTGAGTTCATCGTCATCCTTAAACATATCTAAGCACAAATATCTAGTCTAAATCTTGTTAAAATTAAAAGTTTCATATGCTCCACCCATCCACAAAATCATTCAACATTGATCCCAAAACCTATCAAAGTGTTGTTATTAGAAAAAATTGAGGGAACCAATACTTTTTAACATGGTCATTTGCATCTAACATCTCCTAGGGTTGAAACATTCCCTCATCATTCAAACATTGATCCTAGATCACTTAATAGTCTTGAAAAAATTCAATCTTGAAATCAATCAAACATGAAAATTTCAATCAATTATCCAAACTCAATTTCATATAATTCATACATAGGGTCATCATATCCTACTAGCTTCAACAATGTAACAAATATGGGTATCCCTAATCAAAACTTTGGAACAACTTGTCACATGATAGATGTCAATCAATGTCAAAACTTAAAATCTATCAAACAAACAATCAAAGCATGAGTCTTCATCAACACAACATTATTTCTCTAACTAAATACATACCAAACATGAACATACCCAACACAAACATATCAAATATAAACATGCCAAATCCACACATGGTGAACAATGGGATGGATCCATTTACACCTCAAAAAAACATCATTTAACAAGCATCTCAATATCCACATTAGCAACATCCTCAACATCAACAAAACATCATTCAACAAACGTCTCAATATCTATGTATCAACAACAAACTCTATCCCTACAATCACAAATTCAACAACAATATCAACAATCACCACAACTACAACAATCCTTATAATCCAACAACACCACCAAATGTGAATACACTCCTTTGGGGGAGCCAATCGAGTTGGTGTTAAAAACACTAGTCCATGCTAATTTTATCAATCTTTGAAATTCATCATCATGTGGTTGGGAACCTATCTTCAAATTCTCATGGTATGATGGAAATGCTTACTATGAATACCATAGAGTAAAAGGTCATGAAACATCAAACTAAATCAAACTCAAGAACCTCATACAAGACCTTATTGATCAAGTATCAATAACTAGTGAGGATAACATTCAAGATTCATCCACCAATAATCACATGGACAATGTCTCAACCTCAGATAATGAGAAAGTTGACATACATCAAGAATATTTTTTGAAACATGATCAAAATCCTCCACCAATGTCTAGCAATGATCCATTTCAAGATATATTAACCTCATTTGATCTCATGATGGCACGTATTGATTCAAATCCAATTGATGATAAAGAGACCATTAATCTGATACTCATACCCAATGAAGAAAATATAAGCTAAGAGTTATCACCCACATGTCCACATTTTTATGCCATTCAAGAGCCCTTTGAAACTAATTCATTCTTTGAAATTGATCCATGTCAAGAACATGATCCAAATCATACCAAAGATAACCTCGAATTAAGTCAAGATCAAGAATATGTATCTTCGCATGACCTAATTCATTTCTTCCAATCCAATAATGAAGATAACTCTGAGATTAGTCAAGATCAAGAGTCCATATCACCAAACTACTATAATGACTTAATGAACATCTTCCAATCCATCCAAGACTCCAAAAACGGTGGTCATGTTCCTACACCAAACATTCATACATCTACCCATGAGACGCATGCTTCCACGAGACATGTAGATGATCTTCCAAAACAAGAATCTCCTATTCTTAACATCCTTACCAATGATCAAGGCATAACATAACCTACAAAACTTCATAGGGATATCTCAAAAATTGATCATGAAAAAGACTCCTACATGGACTATGAATAAAAAACATCTATTGAAGAACAATCATGAAGAAGAATCCTACATGAATTGTGAATCATAAACATCTCTTGAGGAACAATCAGAATTAGATATATTCCAAATTCAAATCGAAGACATTAAGTATGAGGATATCCTCTATTATGAGGACAAAGGGTTAGGCTTACAAGAACATGGTATCTTGAAATCAATATAGACAATCAATAATCATGAGAAACAAGGTCTTGACTATTTAGCAATCAAGGAGTCTAAACATGTCAGTGATACCTCCATAATATTGGGGGCAACTTTATCTAATGCAAACAACAACATGGGGAGCATGAAGAGTCCGTATGATAAAACCACTACCAACACTTCAACCATCCATGTCATTGTTACGCCTTGCATAACCACCCCATTTTATTTTGGAAAAAAATGGGTCCCCCTTCTCTTTTTGGTTTCTTTGCCTCTATCATTTGCTTTGCTTCTGGGGGTTCTTTTGTTTCTCCGTGTTTTATCTTTTGTTCTGTCTGATCTGATTTTAGTCTTGTCCCAGCTTGAGTTGATTTTCCCCTTGCTAGGAATTCAATGAAATAATTATAAGCAATGGTGGACTTATTATAATATGTCTTATTTGCTTCTGAGTGCTAATGCAAGCCTTTCTTTTGCAAGATTAAATCACACATAGGATGATATTTGCCAAGGGAACTCAGTTGGAAAGCATTCTTCAATCCGGTTAATCATAAATTTCCTCTAAGGAGAAAGTCGGTGAGACTCTGCAGTTGTCTTGCCGACTGGCTGTGTGTTCTATCCAAAAGAGGCTCATCAGTCGCCTAAGCTTCATGTCGCCGAGAGTATTTATGTGTCTCACCGACCAAAGGAGCCCGCGCCAAAAGATTCTGAGTTAGGCATAATGTCTTGCCGAAAGGAGTAAGTCTCGGCGATGAGGTGTGGTGTCGGCAGGAAATCTTGCCGATCAAACAGGCTCTCCCCGAACTCAAATGAACTCTCGGCGAAGCAGAGAGACTTTAGTATAGGGTCTTAGTGAAGGAGTAAGTCTCGGCAATATTTTTCCTTCGGCAGGAGGTCTGGCCGATTAGCGTATGTCTCGCTGAAAAGGTAGAAGGAGCCCGGAGAAAGTTTGCGCTCAGCGAAGGAAGCCTCGGTTGGTGTAAGGGAAGTCTCAGCGACACGAAGGAAGCTTTCCGAGAGAAAGATGGCTTCGGCAAGATGTTTCACCGACGGGGTGAACTCTTGTCGAAGTAAAGCGGTATCGGCGAAACAGAGTGGCTTCGGCAAGAGGTCTTGCTGATGGAGATGTCTCGGCGAAAGGAAACGAGTTCGGCAAAAGCTCTCGCCGATGATCCCTAGTCTGGGCGACAGATGAATGGTTGCCACGAAGGACGAAAACATCGCCAAGAGGTCTCCCCGACCACGGAAAGTCATGCCAACAGAAAGGGGACCCCACCGAAAGAAATGGAGCTTGGCAAAGGATAATGCCTTCGCAAAAAGGTTTTGGCGAAGAAAGAAAGTCACACCGAAGCAAAGAGGACTCGGGCTTGGGGGAGTAAGGATGGACTCGGGGAGATGTCTTCCCGAGTGCGTTGGTCTTGCCGATAACAAAGAGGGGCTCGGTAAGAAAAGAGGAGTTCAGAGTAAGATCTCCCCAAAACGATGAGGTCTCCCCGACATGAGAATGGGCCCGCTGGGAGATAAAGAAGACTTCGCCATGAGGTCACAGCGACAAGTGATAGTCTCCCCGACATGAAAAATGCGATCGTTGAAGGATCCTGAGGTTTGCTATGATGTCCCATTGACTAGTGATTGTCTTGCCGATGGTTTTCACGAGCTTGATATGACTTCTATAGCTCACCGAAACATTTTTCCAACTGTCTAATGTCATCCCGATGGTTGCTAAAAGTGATGTAATCGCATTGGGGAGACACGATTAGTGTCTCACCGACATGCGATGCCATTCGAACCACCTTTGACCGCCTGAGAAGCTCGCGTGGCGTATGTCTGACCAATCAGAAGAGGCTAAGAGGACTGACTGGCGACAGTTTGACCGATTAATTGTTCCCGCGAGGGAAGACCAATAGAATGCAAACGAAATGGATTACTTCTGAGATCCAAAGGTGATGGATCGACTCGGGAAATGTTCAAATCTACAGGGAGGCCCGATGATGCTTTCAGAGGATGGTCAACGAGCAAAGAAGTCTACAACATGAATGAGAACATGAAGAAAGAAGGGCGAAGAAACTATGAGTCACAGGGACAGCTGTAGTGATCACTAGCAGAGGCAGGCCAGTATTAATGGTGATACTTTGGAGCATTCAAGGCAACTCTGTGAAGGAGTTCAAAGATGGGCATGGAGACAGAACAGTTAATGCTGCAGCTGCAAAAGATCTATAGATCATTCCCAAAACAAGTCGTCATCAACATGGACATCAGGGTTTTGCATTGAATATAGTTTTGACTCTCAGAAAAATCTGAGGGCCGACCCTCCTGCGGGCAGTAGATATTTTGTAAAATCCCTAAAGCAGTAGCTAGCGCATTCTTTTTTTTTACATTCTATATATATGCCATTCTGGCCTCTTTGTAAAGGTTAGACAGTTAGAGGTAGAGAGAACCAAGGGAGAAAATAGAAGATATCATGTTAGAACAGATAGTCAGAAGAAAATTTAGGAGTTAGTCAGTTAACAGAAGGAAATAGAGTTGCATCTTGATTCTTAGTAATGAGAGCTTATTTTGTCTTCTTGTCTAGTAGTAAGATTCAGTATTGGCTGTAATGTATTTTCCAAGTTCTCTTAGTGTAGTTGGAAACAATTTGGAATCATAGATTCTTTGTACACTGGTGATTGTGCCAATTTTGTAAATATTGCTTATCTATTTCACTAACAGTAGAAGCAATTAGAGTTTAATCTACTTCATATTGTGTTCTTGGGTGATTTTTGCTTTAAGTTAATCATTTGATTTTAGAATCTTTCAAGGATTGAAATCTTATTTTATTATTTGTTTAAATGATAACTTAAAATATGTTATTTGAATTAGCATTGTGAATGAAAGAGGCTGTGTGTCAATCACAAGTTTACTTTGTTTTGCAGTTTTAGTTAACAAACTCCTTGAAAGGTAGCAAGTCTGGTTAAGTTAGAAAGATTGTCATTCTTTTCTTTTCCAAAGCTCTAACCTATCTTTTGTTGTTTCTTTAAAAACCCCAGTTAAATTAGGTTTTAGTTCATGCTTGATCTTGGAACGATCCAGAAGCTCAACACCAGCAGGCCCCTTGAACATTACTGTTACATTGACCAATTGAGCAACATTAGCACAGTTGAGAACCAACTTCAAAGACCTTGGGAGTTGAGATATCCATGTGATCATCTTTCTCTTTTAGGAGAAATAGAGTAGCAATATTCTGTTTGCATGTTGTTGTGCCAAAACACACGTCAACAGTCATGAATTTTCATCCCCGCATCTTCCACCCACTAATTGGGACCAACACACAGAAAAAGTATATATCAAAGAAAAGGGCAAGCCATCAAAGCAAAAGAGTTAGAAAATCAAAAGGGACAAATAAAATTCAAATGGATTCACAAGCAAAAGAAATAAAATCATTCCTATCAAACTCCATTAGTCAAAAAGGTAATTTCATCCATCAAAAATGTTCACCATTGCAAAAGAAAGCTTCAAGAGCAACATACAAAGTATATCAAGAATTTGTTCCTAATTTCACTCATATTGCCATATCCACCCATCATTGCTCATCATCCCAAGTTTAGAGAATCAAAGATTCCAAGCTATTGATCGTTCCATCTACATCTCATATTTCTCATCACATTCCACTGTACACTTTGACATCCATGATATACAAATCTCACATTGACCATGTCTTGACAACCACACTTTATCATTAAGACTCTAAGGGCACTCTATCACAATACGCACATCTAGATAAGGTTAACTTTGGTATCGACAAAGAAGACAAGAACATCCAGGGGTTACATTCGAGCACCAGTATCTTGGCAAAGCAACTCCTCCATGAAAGATACCATTGGCACATCATGACAACATCTACATCAGCACCACCAAGTGGTTCGACATGATCCAAACCTTCAAAAATCTTAAAAAATAAATAAAAATAATAATAAAGAAAAAAAGTAAAGGAAAAAATATCCTCTAGTGAAAACCACTTCAATGGCACTTTGGGCATGTACCATGATGAAAACCTAGAAAACGAGCATCATTTGTAGAATCGAGCATCTATGTTCGCCATTTTAGGTGGAAGTTTTTCATCCTCCCATAATAAATCCAACATTCAATCCATCTTATCCATAATGAATCTGTGATCATTCATACAATGTGTTTTCTCCATCTTCTGAATTATCTTGATCTTGAAAAAGATTTGGGGTATACTTCAAACTTGCTTATGGAAAACATCTTGAGATGGGTCATTACCATTGATCTTATCCTATGCAATCTAACTTTGTTTAGTCCATCAAGCATTATCCAAATGAGCATCCTCTATCCAAACGTGTTATCCTCTCACAAGATAATCCTTGGTACCCTTCAAATACCCATCCATCCATCTATCCATGCATCCACCCATGACATTCCATACATTTCTAGACATTGGGGGCAAATACTTACATCTTTCTTTCAAATAAATCTTGATCCATGTCCTCTATCTCCTAACGTGACATTGGCATAGTGATCTAGGTAACGTCTCAAAATCCAAGAACATTCAAAACATCTTCAAAAATCAAAAAAATCCATAAGATGCCAAAATCTAAAAACATCTAAATTAGTTCAAAAGGTCCATAAATAGGTCAAAAATATCAAAATCAAAACTTCATTAGCCATCATGGTGCTAATATCCTTGAGTCCAATATTTGAACTACAAAGCCTCTACGTAGTTACATAGGCAAGGTCATCTTCAATGAGCCCTTGAGGCATAGGTCTTTCCCCCTCTTAGGTCTTGTTCTCTTGGTTTAACCTTTGGAAAACTCAAAAATACTTAGAAATTTCAAAAATCAAAACATTAAGAAAACATCACACAAATACCAAAAACAACTTCATAACATTTGAAAAATAAAAACATCCAAATAAAAATCATAACACCAAAAACAACCTCAAAATATTTCAAAACAACAAGAACATTGAAATATTCCAGAAAACAAAATCACCCGTCCCATATATCACAGTCACCTACAATAAACTTTCAACCATAATAAACATCGTCATCCTCACCTTTAGAAAAACAAACATGTACAAAAATTATCCAAAAATAAAACTTCAATGCAAAATCAAAAATCTTGATCATTATCAAACATGTCGGGTATGTGCAGGATCATCATGGAAAAAACAGGCCCTTAAGTGGCGATGAAAATTCAGAAAATTCAGAGTTAGGCAACTTGACATAAAAATTTAAATAAATTATCTATATTATTTCAAAAATATATAAGAACATAATCTATAGCAAATTGAATGTAGTTCCTAAACTACTAGGTTTTTTTTTTTTTTTAAATCCATTTGGTGAAAATTTAAAATTTCAATGTAGTAGCACTTAAATTTCAGGAAAAAATAAGAAGTAGGTGTTTGTCTAACCACCCTAACCACAATAAAATGATAATATTTTTTATAATATTTTAGATATAAGTAAACGACTCATGTCCTAATGTGATACATATTTTTTTGTAATTATTTTCCAAGTAAATAATTAATTATGAATTTGTTATTACAACTTTTAAAAAATCTAAAAACTCATATGTCTGACCACCTTAACTTGGTCAAAACTTCATGAAATTCATTTTTTTTAATCCTATAGTATGTGAAACATAGAATGTGACGCATGTTTCAGATTCAAAAAATGTGATACTATTTGAAAGCTATATATATTTTTCAATCATCCTATCAATTAGGACTTTAGTCGTAATTCAAATAGAAAATGAATAATAATTATTTAATAAATTCAAAGTAAAGAATAATTTATATTCGTAGAAAGTTGAAAATCTCCTTTAAAAACTCTTTTTGTTTCATCAATTTTGGGTTAAAAAAAAGTCGTCAGCCACATACCCTACACATACCCATCATATCACCACTTTTTGCAGCCCATCATGATCCTACACATACCCTGTCAGTTAAACATCATATCAATAGCCTATCAAACACCTATCAACCAATCCTCATCCAATGCATGTCTTACAAATATATCTTTCTTACAATAGACATCATTTTGGATATCATATAAAACAATACCCTTTGGAAAGAGATATGATAACATTGACAGTTTTGTTGTTTTCATATGTTCTTTGATTTATCTTATTGTGTCATTTTGATGATCTCTTGAGGATATCTAAAACTGATTTAAAGAGAAAGGAATGGGGCATTGATCATTGCTTTTGTATGTTGTTCTTGTTGGATATTCTTGTAACACGACCTCGACGAGTATTTTCCTTGTGTGTGTTGGGATTGGTCTCAAGTAAAACAATGGCTGGGACATATCAGGTTCTTCATACCTTTTTTGTATTAGTCTTGAATTACTTTGATGGCTTCATTCTTTCACATGGTCAAACAAGGTTTCCATATGTCAAGTATGAACAATGATACTTCTATTTTTTTGCAAAGTCAAAGTCCACACAATAGATACAAAGTCATCCTCATTCTTCATACCTTTGTGTATCATGTTTATTTGCTACATCAAAAATAAGGATTGTTGTGATGAAATGCATTATCTAAAAGAAAAATAAAAATCACCTCTATCTCATCACGTATCCAATAAAATCATGGGATAATCATAGGTTTATTGGTATCTTGATCAACATCATCTTCCTCATTCCATTCTAGGGTGCTGTCATAATAGTGGTTTACAATTCCTAAGAGGAACGAATTTTAGCTGAAATCACATATTTTTAGAAAATATAATGATTTAAGCCTTAAAAAGTTCCATTTTAAGGATTCCAACTGAAGAGGGTTTGATCAAATCACCTTAGATCAAACCCCCTTGGATAGAACCTTGCTAGTTTTAAACCATACCTATAAATGCGTCTCCTTTACACCTATCAAAATGTTGATAAAAAATCACTTTTGATTTAGATTTTGGGGATCAAATGAATTCATTTAAAATTTATTTCAAATGATTATGGTATTCCGAGAACAAGCTATCCAATGAATATAATTTTAATATGTTTTGGTTTTGTTATGTATTTGTTTTTTAAGTTTTATTAAACATAGGTTTTTCATTGAAAATGAATTTCTTTGTTCTTCACATGTGGAAAAATAGAATATTATCAAAAAAAAATTGAAAAATATGAGTGCACCAGATATTGAAGTCCTGATCCAACAAAAAAAAAAATAAAATTTTGACATTTACAAAAAGTTACGCTTATACTTTATGTCTGAATTGTAATTTGTTTGACTTTGAAACTTGATTAAGGAAAAAATATTTAATAAAAACTATCTAAACAAGTGGAAGCACTAGATATCAAAGTTACAAATCTAAATTTGAAAGAATTAGAATTTTATCCTTCATGGAAAAAAAGTTATGTATTATACCTGTAGCCACTTTTTAAAATGTTGTTTTCCTAAAAAATCTATTTTCGTGGAGATGGAAAAGAAGTGCAATTTGATTCCAAAAATTTTGAAAAAAATATTTTTAGAATCTACAGACAAAATTTGATGAGACTCTAGTTTTCACCATCTTCAAATTCCTTACAGTTTAGCCGCTATAGGTGCCCGAATGTGAAGATTTAGTTAAAAATAATAATTTCAATGTCCAGTTTGGCCAAAAATTGTAAACCACTATTATGGGATCACCCTCTATCTAATCATTTTCAATTCTATCTAATTATTCCTATTCCATCTCATTTTTCTATCCAAACTAAAATTTCTATCCAAGTATAAAATATGTGTGATATACATCAAAATATACAAGAGGTTATCCATAGTCGATGAGTGTGTATGCATCATAAAATCTATCTACGTCAAACATTTGAGCTTCATAGGACTTATTTTTCATCCTCAGTGTACAACTAAATTACTCCCATCATCATGTCGTAATCTCAACTTGAAAAAACATTTTTTTCGCTTGATCTCTCAAGGGGGTAGCACACCAACATTCCTTCA
The DNA here is from genome assembly GCA_007258455.2 of Sequoia sempervirens. Lineage (NCBI taxonomy): Eukaryota > Viridiplantae > Streptophyta > Pinopsida > Cupressales > Cupressaceae > Sequoia > Sequoia sempervirens. The sequence goes on along the minus strand of VDFB02066756.1, from coordinate 20,589 downwards.
CCTATTGGGGCATAGTGGGGCATCATAAAAAATTTAAATCTTGATCTGAGCAGTATCAGTTCTTTGAAGCAACGCAACAAGTACCTCGCTTCAAAAAGGGAAAAAATGTACTCTTGAAAATGTCCTAAGCATATCACACATCCTAATTTTGATTATTAACACCATTTTATCATCATTTTCACCTAATTCCTCTATTTTATTAATAATGTCCAATTATTTTGTTAGATTCACCTTTTACTCCTATTAATTGAATAACTAAGGTTATTTGACTAACTCATCACAATTCATCATTTTCTCCCCTTTTGATTAAATAATGTCAAATTATTCAATTAAATACATCATTCATCCTCTTTGATTATGTAAGAGAGGGAGACCAACCACACCAAGGATCCAGGTCATAGAGAGTCAAGAGCGGAGGGTTTCCTTAGTTCTTACCTCACTCTAACAGATGTTTTGGGATGGGGATCGAGAATGAAGAGCACTCTCAAGTGCTTTTCTCACTTTATAGATCGGACAATCTGGTTGGGGCTAGACAAGCTAGTTTTTGGAGTCAATACTACACCTCAGACAACTCTTTGTCTGAGGATGACAACGCAGGTCTAGGATGACAGCGCGACGCGCTGACGTCTCTTTGGTGCGCTAGCGTCCGTATAGTTAGAAAACATAAAATGTAGTAAAGAGCACCAAAAACCTACTAAACAACCTAGCTGACTAATCTTAACAAAATAAAAAAAATGTTGAAGTACAAAAAATAAGTACGAAAGTGATAAAGAAAATAGATTAACACAAGGGTGATGAATATCAACTCACAAAAGCGCCAGTTCACCAGCGAGCTCCATACACACATTCACCTCCACCTAAAGGAACTCAAGGCCAATGAAGGGATAATGCAAGGTGACAAAATTGGAAAAGCCACCATAACCACAACAATGACGAAGGGAGGTCTTGCAAGACTCCAAGCTCGCAGCTTCTATGGTAGAGTAACACGTGCAAGAATGAAGTTGACAAAGTAACCTGCTGCTGCAATGCACAATGGATGGAGTGCTAGAAGTGTTAGAGATTGAGTGAGGATTGCTTGAGAGATCAAATGAGTGTGTAAGAGATGAAGTGATAGAGAATAGAATGGATTTGAAGGCCAAAAGAAGTTGTTTCACATCGGTTGGTTGCATAGAGGCATTATAATTCAACCCCAATGAGGTGTGTAGTCCCTACGGACTCCAGACATAGGAATCTATCAGGGACAACAACATGCCACGCAGATGTCCATGCACCACACTCAACGTTCTTAACGAAAATTCCCTCACTGACACACAAAACATGCACCAAGTGGATGGAAGGCGGGTGGGTGATGTGGAATTTTTCCTTCAAATTTGATTTTCTAAGGTGAGGGTATGCAAAAGGGGAATTTACAAAAGTGGTGCAAATTCGCTCCTATACAGATTAAATAATTCCTAATTTTTTAATAAAGTTCCTAATTCTTCTAACTTGCACAGTTAAATGATTTTCATGAATTGTTTAATTGGCTAATTCCTCGAATCCTCCAACTTGCACAAAGGTTGATGTTTTCAAATTTGAATTCTTCCCTTCAACTCAAAATATCTCCAACATGATTCCTAAAATCAAGGGATATTTTTGAGTCACGCATGGATTGTTAACCCTTGATCTAATCTATGATTCATGCCACATGGATTATCAACCACTTGATCAATTCTTGATCCATGCCTTCATCCTCAATTCAATTTCATCATTTGAGCATCATTTTCAATCTTCACCATTGATCAAAATCTCAAGAATCTATAGATACCAAAGCCTATTTCATATCAATTCATTCACAATCTTCATAGTAAAATTACTAAATCTAAGATTTCATACTCATTCTTGAGCATTCTAGAGCATTTCTTATGAATCAAACTTCATTAATCATCTTCAATCAAGCTTTTGCAACAATGGATAATGCATAAACTGAGAAATCCACATCCATCTCACTTATGCATCAATCCACAAAGGGATTAAGAGGTTTGTATACTAGTTTAGGTTCAATTGCTTTGAACTTCATGCTTATTGCTTTGAATTGAGTCTTTCTAGTATTGTGTAATTGAATTTCATTGGGTATGGCATTTGATTGATCATAATCTTCTAGTTTCTTATTGTTTAAGATCCTAATTGTTTGCATTTGAATATTATTAGTTTCTTCCTTTGGTGATGTTGCTTTGTGATAGGATGTCTTGGGAAGTGTGAGGTTGTTTTGAAGTAACTTCTTGTCATTCCAATTTGTGGTGAGTTGTGCCTCTTGGTTAGGTAACTTCTTATTCAAAGGTTTACCTCTATGTTTAGTCTTGTTTAGTGTGCTTGGACAAGGATTGGAAGTTGATGTTTCCCTCATCCTATTGTGGAGTTGTGTTGTAAGAGAATGCAATCATGAGTTGTAACTAATCGTTGTGTGGAGATGTTCTCTTTCTCCCTCTCTTGTTCATCGTGGTGGATCTATCCCATGATTGGTTAGTCTTCTGTTGTTGCCACCTTGCTTATGCAATGGTGAAGTGCCTTGTTGTCTCTGGCATCATGTCGTTGTGACACTTGTGTGCACAATGTCATGCAAAAGTGGCATGTTATTGTTGCAATTCCATTGTGGTTATTATTGTTTCGAAAAGAAATTGTTCTGTCAAGTTTGTTCTAAGCTTGTCAACTTGGGGCATTGCAATATCAACCATACCCAAATGAAAATTGTAGATAATCTTATATTTTTAGATCTAATAGAAAAAAAATTAAACAAATATTAAAGGTTTTGAAGTAAATCAAAATAAATTTAAAATAATAATTATATAAACTATTTTACAAAATTATAAGTCTATAATTTAAATAGCTTAAAATTCAAAGTTTTAGCCATTCATGACATAGTGTAAATTTGGTATTATTGTTGATGTCACTGAACGCCAAATCCTTGTGCTTTTGTGATCATGGACATTATGCCCTCATTATTCCACTATGCTTGCAAAATTTCACTTGAGAGACAAACTAAACTAAAAATCCATGTATTTTGAAAAGAAAAATAAAAATAAGAGTGAATTTAATGTTTTTACAAATCAAAATAATAAAATATCCAAAAACTTTTAATTAAAACCCATTAAATATATCCAAAAGTTAAAAATATGTCTGACATTTGTTTAAAAAAATCTATAACAAATCAATTGAAAACAAATAAAACTAGAGAGCTCATGGAAAAATTAAACCAAAACAACTAAGATAATAGAAAATAATATAAGTGTTTAAAATAAAACTAAATATTTAATAACAAGTTATATATATATATATATATATATATATATATATATATATATATATATATATATATATATATATATATTTAATATAAAGAAACTAAAGAGCTTCATATTTACAAATTTGAACATCAATTTAAGACTTTTCAAATTTTATATTAAATTATATATTTTATTAGATTGTTTACATCTAATGTTATATCTTTAAAATATGTTTTATATTATTATTATCTTCAAAATCTATCTAAAAATATATATATATAATCTTCCATAAATATTAATATATAAATTAACTTAAATTAATAAATAAAGCAATGATTAATTTTTCGATGGTTTTTTTTTTCTCTAAATTTTTAATATGAATATAAAGCCATCAAACACGCTCAACATATTTTTTCCTGATTATATTTTAAAATTTAACTGTGTAAATAATTTGGATCAGAAATTTTACAATTAAATTAAAAACACTTTAAAATTCTTCTTCTTTATAAACCATTAAAAAATCATACCTACTGTCAATTTTGTCCATAATCAATAATATTAAATTGCAATTATGAATAAATCTTCGTTACAGAAAACTAAACTGTAATTTAGGGGGTTTCAAAGCCTTGCTGATCAGGTTGCAGGTAAAACTTGAGCATATGTTAAATATGACTCGTCCAATATCTGCATTGATCATTGTGACTGTAAAACTTATAAATCAATCGTGACTTTAAAACTCATAAAGCAATATGAGCAAAATGAAAGATAAAAAATTTCAGCTAAGAAATATTTCTGAATTTGATTGTAAGATTTTTTTTTTTTTTATCAACCTGATCTGTGAAGAATCATGAAGAAAATAGATCATTTGAGAAGAGAAAAATGTTATTTATTCGATATATGATACATGATATTAATGAAAAGAGTTCATAAAATCAAATCCAGAGAAAAAAAAATTCCAAAACCAAAAGCAGATCGCACAGCGAAAACTGAAGAGCCCAATAACTAAAAACAGATCTCAGACCATTAAGCCTTCGATCCAAAACATTGATCTGAAAAAATCTAATAATTTGCCCTTCAATCGACCTGACATCGCAGAGAACTCGGCTGGATTGACAAAGCTAGAAATACATTTTGAAAAAAGAAGGGTTTTCATTTATCATATTTGATAACCTCGTACATCACTTAATGTAAGGATTGTATGCGTTCAAGCTCCGGCATTCCTTTCCAGTATATAGTCCGATTTGTCAAAAACGGTGTGTTGATGACAACACAAAGCATTTAAGAAATCAATGAGGAATTCCGTGCTTCAACTGCTGATCTCCTAATGTTTCATTTTAATGGCTATTTTTATCTCTTCTGCGCAATCGAAATTGTTCGGCTCAATTAATATTTGTCACCATACATTTATTATCTAACCGGTAGAAACCGAAAATTCCAGTGGCCTCATAAATACAGCATTCGATTCTGTATTCTCCGTCCTATCAGAGAAAAGACACTACGACGAAAAGAACAGTCAAACCTAGCAGAGAAACTTCAACATCTGAAGCACGAATTTGTCGGAAAATGAAAGGGCAGGCCATTAAAATCTTTTAATCCTGAGAAGCTCAGAAGAAAAGCACTGAATATATTCTTGATCACCTTAAAATTTAAGGAATCGTATATTACACTAAACATTTTTTACAAAATTAAGGGAAAACCCCTCCAAGTGTCCTATCTGTAACTGTACATAGCAATATCAATGCCAAAAATATTTTAGAAGGGAAGAAATTTTTTGAAGAACCTTGTGTGATATTGGCAACAATGTTGTTGATTCTTTTCAAGACCTGAAGGAATCGACGGGCGTCATGGATGCATCTGACTTGGCAGTGCAAAGGGGATGAAGATTGACAGCATCGTGATGAGAATAATGCCAGAAATCTCCCAGAAAAGTCTTGGCTCCATCCAAGCTGGGGAAATAAGGCGGCTCCGTATAGATCTGAGAAAGAACATCCGGAGCGCCGCTCCTGTAAGATGAACCCTTCATCTCCACGCTGCCCATAACGACGACCACCAACTGCTGGTACGAAAAGAAAAACCTCTTAACCCCAGCTTCTATGGCCTGGAAGGCCTGTAAAAGATGTACCGTTCCCGAATTGTACGGAGCCCCTACGCGGCCATGTGAGTGGAAAATGCTCATTACGGCCTCCTGTAAACGAGGGCCGCCCTTGGGATCCGCTTCCACGCCCACCACCTTGGGCACCAGGTGCCTCAAATCCTTACAGCCCTTGGTCACATTGTTAAGCCCCTTGGACCGCAGGCAATAAGCCCCCGCCGGCAGCCCTGAACTAGTGATAACCAGCTGTTGCTTAAGCCTCAAGAAATCGTCAGGATCCATTAGCAGAAGCAAGTTAATCACATCCGTAAGCAGCCTCCAGATCCTCTCCATCGTCCAGCAATCCTTAGCCGCAGTCTCCACATCACCACAATCAACGTTTTCGTGTATCCTTCCGACGAGCATCTCGGCCACATGGAGCCACGCTTCCATGATCTGGTGCGCAGTGGACAGCGTATTGTCCTCAGCGTTGGCTTGTACTTGGCCACTGTTTTTTAGGGCATAGACTTGACTCGGCCGACAGAGCCTATCGTAGTCCAAAATAGGCTTCCCCCTTAAATTAGGCTCCCCTAGGCCCAGCGTAAAAGGCACCCTTTGCATGTGGCACTCGACCGAGAGCCTCAACCTGCCTACCAAATCCTCCGCGCGCTTCCACGTTGCCAAACGTGGAAGCAGGCTCTCCTCACTGGACCTGCTCACAACGGGCAACGCGCCAGGCCGTTGCCACACCTCTTGAGCAACGCCCATTCCCAGAACACCTGTGCTCACCGCCAGCTGTATCGTAGGCGCCTCGTTATCCCCCTCGCAGATGATCGAAATCAGTTCAATCTCCGCGTTCGTCAAAGACTCCAACCGCCTAATCCACTCGGCCTTATCAATATAAGCCCTCGCATCGCACAGAATCGACGATATAAACCGAAAGCTCATCTCCAAAGCCTGCAACGCAGGCTTCACCAGCGGCTCGTTGCTCCAGCCAGGCCACTCTCTGCAATTCCACATCTTTCGCAGCTCATTGAGATGCACATACTGTTCGTAAGCTTCGCACTCCCATGGCGTCGGTTCCACGGGATCCTCCATCTGGCAATTCGCAAAACCGCCCGACATCATCGTCTTCTGAGAGACATTCCCCGTGGTCGCTCTGAAACCCTCGACAATTCCTCCACCCTCCATAACACATAAAATTCTCCAGCTCACAGGTCACGGTATCGAATCCCGAACACAAATCACCTCACAATTCTTCCAACCGAAGGCTTTTAAAGGCAGGCCAATCCCGCAAGACATCAAGTGGTAGGTGTTGTGCAGGCTTTGGAAACAAATGTCAAACCTTATCTCCTAAACAATTCCTAAATTATTCCGTTACAAGTCTCCACGTCTTTAAGAAAAAACACAGGAAAATGGCCCACAAGTCGATGTCGGCCGCCAGTGACAGGCTGTTCCAGGAAATGAGTATGGCGCGATATTACCGTGTGAAAGAAGCAAAACGTCCAGTCAAAAATTCTCCATGAAAATTCGAAACCTCTCGTGCTTATCCACTTGCCGAGTCATCTCACACTTACATACGAAACTGCCTCGGACTTTCCCCACTCGACCGCCCTATACACGCGCGTTACGTATACAGCATGGCAATATCTTTATCAAGGAAACCTATTTTCCTCTAGTGGCGGCCACGTGGACACGATATTCTTTCACTGCTTTGATTATTCGTCATACTTATCCTCATGAGATTCGTCACCCAATGCAAATAAGCCTCTCGTCAGGGATGGAATCGTGGTTGATATTTATAATCCGACACCATCATCATCGTGATTCGTGCCATCCATGTTTATTTATAGTAAATATTTGATGCCTTTTCGAACGACGCTCCGGCCTGCTCGAACTTATCCGAATGTAAAGATTTGCCCATTCTTTTTAATATTCCCTTCACATTTTAGCACAACACATGATTCTGACTATAATAATTATCTACCAATTGGACCCATAATATAGCTTCAATGGGAAAATTATTTTATATTACAATAAAGATAAATATAAAATATGTGTAGTTTATATTAAATGTTTGGAAATATTTTTTATTGGACAATAGAAGAAAAATAATTAGAATTAAAACTTATGTATTATATTTAAAATTTTGTCATGTCTTAAATTTATTATTAAGTGGTTGTGTTGGAATTTTTGACTATCTATTTTCAATGAGTTTTCCAATGAAAACTCATTTAGAAGTTGTGTTGGAATTGAAATGTACTTCTTGATAGAATTTGAAAGTTTATATTAGTTCAATGGGAAAAAATCTCACTACTATGATCTTACATCCACCCTTTTTTTTTTGAATATGTGTACCTTTATTTCTTAATTTAATAGCATTTTTTATGAATATATGCCACAATACTATTAAACTAAGAAATAAAAGTACACATATTCACAAAAAAAATGGGTGGATGCAAGATCATGGCTCTAGGAAAATTCACTGCCAGCAATTCACTGCAGGAAAATTCACTGCCACCAGCAATTCACCGCCATGGAAAATTAACCACCAAAAATTCATGCAATTAATTTTTCATGACGATGAATTTTCCCCAGTGAATTGTTGGCGGTGAATTTTCTGTCGGTGAATTGTCATGACTAGCGGTGAATTTTCTGTCAGTGAATTGTCATGACGATGAATTTTCCCCAGTGAATTGTTGGCGGTGAATTTTTTGTCAGTGAATTGTCATGACTGGCGGTGAATTTTCCATCGGTGAATTGTTGATGGTGAATTTGCCGTTTGCCCAAGAAAGATCATAGTAGTGAATTTTTTTCTCATTGAACTAATACAAACTTTCAAATTCTATCAAGAAGTGTATTTCAATTCCAACACAACCTCTAAATGAGTTGTCATTAGAAAACTTATTGAAAATAGATAGTCAAAAATTCCAACACAACAACTTAATAATAAATTTAAGACATAACAGAATTTCAACTATAATACATAATTTTTAATTCTAATTATTTTTCTTTTATTGTCTTATAAAAACTATTTCCAAACGTTTAATATAAACTACACATGTTTATTTAATAAATTTTAATCCAACAAATTTAAGATATGCACATAGGATCAAACAAGATCATAAATTCACCCTTCTACATATCTACAAAATAAAATCATAAATGCAAAAAATATGAATTTTTTGAAAAAAAAAAATCCATATTTATTCAAATAATTTTATCTCATTGATTATACATTTCTTCTAAATATAGTAAATATGAATAACCATATAAATTATCACATCATTCTATAGATTACAAATATTAATCTGTATCAACATCATCTACTCATTCAAAAGTAACAATTGCACTTAATTCACATATTTATTCAATTATAAAAAATAGTAACAAATTAGTTAAATGAAATATATTTATTTGATGAAAATTAAATAAATTTCTTCTCCATTTAAAAATAAATAAATTGAATAGAAAAAATAAATCTAAATTCAAAATCTTATTGATTCTCTCTCATTTATAACTATTGAAATGAAAACTACTCCAAAATCTTTTCTATATATTCCAAATATAGATTTACTTAACCCAACAAGATTATATCACAATCACACATTTATTTCAAATCTATTAGATAATCATTTTTTAATCTCCACCGTGAAAATATATATCTCATCTACTACTCCACCAAAAACCAGAACTTCCATACTCAAACAAACAAAACTGGGGGCCATTAAATATGATACGTTATCCATACCTTTACTATGATGTGAAAGAATATATTATCTGCAGACGTAGCGTGACTAGAAAATTACAGAGGCAGATAGTCAAAGCCAAATCCACTCCAATTTCATTGCATATCTTATCCTTAAAGATAAAGGCAGCCGTCTTATACCATGAAAGAATTTGCAAGCTTTCTAAGCCTGTGATATATTCTTTTAATTGTTTTCTGCATCTACTTTCTGTTTTGTTTTCTTTAAACCAGCCAAGGTTGCAGTCTACGCATGCAAAATTAGATTGTACGCTAATTTCTTTGCATGGGTATACGTGGAATGTCGTAGCATTGAAATTGTGAACAATATCAAACTCACCAAACTACATTTTTCCACGTGGGCCAATTGTTCAGTCCCCCAAAAGAATACATAGCGCGTTGAGCAACTTACATTCCTTGTTGAAGGGAAGAAAGCACAACCTACAAATCAATTTAGTGGTTTAATGACGAATAAAACAATTTTCTTTTTTCTTTTACAGGGAATTTTGTTACAAGCTTTTTTTATTTCCATTATTTCATCAATCAGTGTTTCAACATTTTAGGTTTCTGATTTTGATTGGCAAGGATTATATATAAATCTGCCTCCTTGTGAGGGAGACTCCTAAGCGCATAAGATTGGAACTCTTGACTTCTAATTGGTAAACACTTGGTAAATGTCGATTGGTCTATTGGTCATGCCCAATAAAGAAATTAAATAATAATAAGATTTTAAAATAATATAAGAGTTGTGAATTGATAAATAAAAAGAGGTTAGGTAAGTGTTTAGGTTTTTTTGGAACTAGAGTTATGAATATAAAAGATCAAGAATGTGCTCTAAAATTGTTTTTATGAGGGTTGAACTACAAGTCTTTTTTGTTAAGATTTGTAACTATTTGGGATAGGATCATGTCAATGATTATATTTCTACATATTAATATGTTATGTAATTTTATCTTCTATTAGACCATGTGTTTTGATGATGTTTCTAATAATAGTGTCTCACTTAGAAGCACCTTGAGGATCTTTTGTAAGAGGACTAAAGTATGGAATTTCCTTGACTCGAAGTCAAATTTTTCTATTAATTTTGTGCAAGATTGGAAGACATGAAAGACATGAAAGACTTGTGATACAAGAGGTCTAACCATGCTATTTATGGTGTGGTGCTATTCAAAGTGTTTTAATTTAGTTTTATCTCTTGATTGATTGATTCTTAGATGATTTTCTCTCTAGATGATTTGATAATTCTATGTCCTAGAGGTTGTCTTAACTTTGGCAATCCCAAACACTTAATTCAAACTATTAGGTGCACAAGTTGAAGGAAACAATCAATTTTCCAAAAGTTTTAACTCAAGATGCTAGGAAATTTTATTTGAAAATGGAGGACATGATCATGGGCACAGTTGTATCCAAGGGATAAGATCACATGTCAATGATTTCGCTTCTACATATTAATATGTTATGGGATTATATCTTCTATTAAACTATGTTTTGATGATCAATCACCTTTGGATATTTCTTGTTTGTAACCATAGTGTCTTGCTTAGAAGCACTTTGAAGATTTTTTTTAAGAGGACTAAAGTATGAAACTTCCTTGGCTTGAAGTCAAACTTTACTAATGATTTCATGCAAGATTGGAAGACATGAAAGACATGTGATGCAAAAGGTTTAGAACCATGTTATTTATGGTGTAGTGCTATTCAAAGTGCTCTAATTTGGTTTTATCTCTTGATTGATTCATTCTTAGATGATTTTCTCTCTAGATGATTTGATAATTCTATGTCCTAGAGGTTTCCTTAACTTTGGCAATCACAAACACTTAATTCAAACTATTAGGTGCACAAGTTAAAGGAAACAATCAATTTTCCAAAAGGTTTAACTCAAGATGCTAAGAAATATTATTTGAAAATTGAGGACATGATCATGGGCACAATTGTATCCAAGGGATAGAAGCTCACATATGATTGAATCCTAGAAGAAGGAATGGATGAAGTGAGATTTGGTATGGATAAACAAGGATTGATACACATTAATCAAGGGTTGGTTTCAAGTTTGTGACAAATTATATGCTTCATAGAATTAATTAAGTACTAGAATAACATATTTTAAGTCAAAGTGATAATACAAAAAGAGGGTAAAAAGGAAAGGCATGCACTTTTCTCCTCTACATTTTCACCCATTATGGTATCCATGTGACTTTGAATCATGCATGGTAAAGTAAAGAAGATAGTGATTGATAATAAAAAAATTCAAATTTTTTATGTGATTTGGATGATGCTTCTTCATTTCTTCATGCTTTTTTCTAGAGATGCATCTTTTGAGTTTGCACCATATACATGAAGAGGCATTGACAACACCTATTGTAAACATAAGGAATCACAATCAATTTACATTAATGTAATTGTGTCATTCATCAAACATAAAAGTAATTTCAAGAAGGGTATAAAGTTGAGTTTAGAAGGTAGTATAGGATTGATGAAGGTTTCACTTTAACCATAGTTTATGCTTGTGTAAAACTCATTCACTTTAACTAGCTATGTGCATAAAATATATTTGGCCCCTCTCCAATTATATGAATAGCATGGTTCTGGATTTGATTTGAAGAAATAGGAGTGAAATTTCAAAGTTGTGTCCCACTTCTGGCCAACTAATCAACAAAAAATCAATTTTGGTCAAATATATGTTTTAGCTAGGTTTATTCAAGCTAAATTAGATCTAGGCCAAAATAATTCCAACTAGAAATGACCACTAAATACATAGTAGCATCAGTTTGGGGCCAGTTTACAAAAATAAAAATTATTTGAAGAACTTGATGTTCTCGCAACTCCTATTCATATAAGTGATATTTTAAAAAATATAAAATGTCCTTTTGTAGATCTAAAGTGTAGTTTTCAAAAATATACAATTTTTTAATGTTTTTTATTTTTTTATTATTTTTATTAAAGGTAGGTTTATTGTCTTAAGAAAAAATACTAAAGTTGATTAAAAAACATATGATGCACTAGAAGAGAGATTCCATTTCAAGATATATTTTTTTACAGTTTGGATAAATAATTAAGAAAAAATGTTGCATCCCATTAAAATAGTTGTGTTTTAGTATACACAACTTTCGATATTGATTTTTAAAAAATATATTTATTAAAAGGAGAAAAATAATATATGCACTAAAGTTTTCACTTGTATACATATCAAAGGGGCAAGGGCCCTGGCTCAATTGGCTAAAGCATCATGTTGTAGGCAAGATGTCATGAGGTCTATTCTCCCCCCATACCCATTGTACTAGAGGGCATGCCACGCCAGTGTCATCGGCCAAATTTGAATTTTTTTACTAGGCGCACTACAATTTATAAGGGGGCTACTTGATTCTTGCAGTCTAAAAAAAAGTTATAAATATCAAAAATATTGAAGAAAAAAAAATAATTTATAAAAAGTGATGTCTCACTTAACCTCATTTTCCAATATTTTACCAGCAATTAAACTATAGTGTGAATTTTATAATGTAAACTACATTCAAATGTTTTTTATTTGGAAAAAACTAGTGATTCAAGTTAAAAAGTTAGATCAATGGTGTCCACTTCTTTTATAAAAATGGGACACAAATTTGAACTTTTAATCCTAGAAGAGTCTAAAATAGCAATATATTTTTTTTGTTGGCACTAGAGTGTAACAAAATTTTAATACATGAAATCCCATATGAACAAGGAACAAAAGATTTCCCCCAAGTTTTGGAGACAAGTTCCATACTAGAGATAAAGCATATAAGTGTAAGAGTAAAGAATTTAATGTAATATGCTAGTGTAATATGTTTAGGACATATGAAAGTGGGTTATAACATAATGTATCCATTAATTTCTCCAAAGAGCGTAAAAAAATAATGGCTTGAAATATATCATTAACATATGCCCCCAAGTGGGGAAGACAAAAAAGTGGTATGTTAGAAGTGGATTTAAGAGTCATGAGTGTAAGGAAGGATATCACAACATACAAGACTCAAGTAAAAATTTCAAACTAACTATGAAAAGAAAAATAAGATAATCAAGAAGGAGGGGCATAACAATCATGGGTAAGTGCAAGAAGTTGGTCCACAAAGAGGGCAATTATTGACCAAAAGAATGCTGAACGAAATGGGAAAAAAAGGGTACTCATTTAGGAATGGTAACCCGAGCCTAAATGGGTACCCATTCTAAAAATGGAACGGGTACCCATTTTGAAACATGTACCATTCTGAAAATTCCCAAAAATAGAATTTTTTAGAATGGATGTCCATTCTAAAAAAATCCAAAAATAGAAATTTCCAAAAATGGGTACCCATTCTAAAAAAAATTCCAAAAATAGATTTTTTTAAATGGGTACCCATTCTAAAAAAATTCTAATTTTGGAAATTTTTAAAACAAATACCCATTTTAAAACGAGTACCTATTCTTTAAGCTAGAATCCCCAAGCCACTTTTTGCTTGGGTTTTAGGCTCAACAAAGGTTTGGCAACCTGACCCTTAGCTTTTGACTTGCAACTAAAAAACTAAGGAAAATTCAAGAGAAATGTCCAACTTTGGCAATATAGTTGATGGACTTTTTTTCAGAATTAACCTATGAAATTAAAACCCATTATAGATCGTGATGTCTAGTTTCCAAATATATAATTTTGCTAAGATTGGATTATGTTTTTATTTTTTAATTAATTTCTAAGCAAATTGGTCCACAAACTTGAAATATCAAGCTTTTATGTTTAATAATTTTTTTATGTTAATTCTTTTGAAAAAAATATATATATGACATCAATCTTCAAAAAATTCTCTACACAATGAAAAAAAAAATAGTTTAGGTCCAATTATGTTGTTCGTACACATTGTTTTTTAAAACAACAATTAAAGCCAATTAAAATTCAATAAAAAAATATTTAGAAGAAAATTACAAAAAAATATGCTCATTTCTATCTTCATGTTGTTACATATCTTTCCCCATAAGGAATTAGAATTTTTTATTTATTTAGGTCAAAAAGTGGTGTTCGTACACGTACATGGTATGGTAAAAAAAAGACTTTTAAAAAGTGGTTTTTATATGTGCCTATTAAAATTTAATTTATAGCATCTAGGTATTAGAATAAATTGGATATTTGGAGGATGGCATTGGGCGAGCTTTTTCCCTGTGCAGGAATGCTAGCCCGCAGCCTATGAGGCGACGACTGCATGTTCTTTTCCTTCAATGCATGTGTGCATTCCTGCTCAGATTTGGTGCAGTGTCTTTTGCTTGGTTGGGTGGGGGTTCTGTAGGGGGAGGGGAGGGGGGAAGGTTTTCTTATTTTTTGACATTGATTTTCTTATTTATTCTATTGCGGGTTTTCTTGAAGGCATTTCTCTATTTGAAGGGTTTTGTGGCTTCCTCGTGCTGCCTTTTACTTTTGTTTCTCAATTTCCAGATTGATTTTTAAAAGTTTGTGGAGGTATAAGGGTGTTTTGTATTTTTCTCTTGGCAATGGCTTTGGGGGAAGCTTCGGGGGCCAAATCTTCTTTGGATTTTCATGCTACTTTTGGGGTAAAATCTCCAACTCATTCAACAAAGGTTTTTAACAGCAATTTGTTTTTAAATGATTCGGGGAACGAAGGATTTGCTCCATCTGTGGGTTCTCGTGTTCTAAAAATCAATGGTTGCCTAGAACAAGCCAAGGATAAGTCCATGTTGGTAATTCAACTAGGATCGATTGCAAAGGATATTGAGTATTTCTCGAAGCATGCCTTGCTTTGAAAATTCATGGGAATGATGGTTTCACTCCATTTTTTGGAGTCCTAGGCTCATCGGACCTTATCTCTAGAGGGTGAGATGGAAATAATGTTGTTGGTGAATAGCTACTTCATGCCAACTTTTAATTGCATGGAAGATCACATTATATTTTTTGAAGTGGACCTTATTTTCATAACCAAATTGGTTTATTTATTAAACCCTAACATGTGGGTTTTAATCCTTCGAAAGAGCTCTCGAATCAGGTTCCAATGTGGGTGCGCCTCCCTAGATTTTTAGTTGAATGTTGATGCAATGACATCCTACATATGGTTGCTTCATTGTTGGGGAAGCCAATGGGTCCTCAACAAACTCAAAATAGAAAGGTAATGATATTTGCTCGCATTTGTGTTGAGATTTATTTAAGTAGCCCTCTTCCAGATTCTTCATAATTTCATCCAGGTTCATATTCTTGGGTGCAGCAACTAGATTATGAGACATTACCTTTTTGTTGCCACTTATGTCATGAATATGGTCATCTGCAGAGAAGATGCCCGAGGTCTAAACCTTTTGAATCTCAGACTACTTAGCCTCCTCGCAACCCCCCTAAGGTTGAAAAAGGCAAGGTTCCCATTCTTGGTGAGGTTGTAGGTACAAAGGATTTTGTTCCTGTTAAGGCTCATAATAGGAACCGTGGTCAAAAGAGGACTTTTAAGGAGCTACAGGAAGGTGATACCTTTAATAGATTTGAGGTTCTTGATGATCTCAGTTAGCAAGAAGTGAATTTGGGGATGATGATTTTGGATCAAGGTGTTTTGGATGTGGTTCAGGAGGGAATTATTCCATATAACACCCAGATTTCACAAGAGGCTGGTGCTTTCTAAATGGATATGGATCTTAGTTTAGTAGCTCCTGGTAGGTCTGAGACTCCTATAGATGTGAAGATGGGGGAGGGAGAGATTTCTAATCCAGGTGAAAGTGAGGTCTAATCTGATAAAAGGAAGCAAGGCTTCTCCTTTGTTGGGCCTTCTCCAGAAAGACCAAAGAAAAGGGGTTGTTGAGAAGTCTTCCAAGGTTGGGAGAAAGAAGGACTTAGAGAAAATTAAGATGATGGGGCAGACTTTGCTGGATTAAGCATTTGTTAAGACTCTAGACTCTCACTTTTCTAACCCTTTGAAATGATCATCATTTCTTGGAATGTAAGGGGCTTGAATAGTGGCCCTCAATAAAAAGTTACTCGTGATTTGGTGAGAATTCATTCTCCTGATATTCTTTCTTTACAAGAGACTAAGCTGTCTATTGAGAGTATGGTTGGTTTGTTGCCTAAGCTATGGGGGCAAGGTGAATGTCAGTGTATTGGGGCTTATGGTAATGTTGAGGGTGTTTCTTGCTTGTGAGATCCATTGAAGATTTGTCCTCTTTGGTGGATGTCCTCTAAGTCTTACATCTCTACAGTTGCTTCAAGTATGGAGATGAGGGAACTATTCTTCTCTCAAACATCTATGCACTCACTAATTTTCCTGGTAAGCAGCTCTTGTGGTCTCATGTCAATTTTATTCAGAGCCTTGCTTCTTTTTACCCTTGGATTATTGCTGGTGATTTCAATGCCATTGTCAAGTTGGATGAGAAGAAGGGTGGTATTGTGAGGTTGGAGCCCTCTACTTTTCTACTTCATTTGATAAAATCTTTGCCTTGAACCTTGTTGACATCAAGCCTCGTAATGGTCATTTTACTTGGAACAATAGGAGGTTGGGAGAGAATTGTATTGCAAAGAGGCTTGATAGTTTCTTGGCCTCCTATTTCTAGATTGGTGGATTGTGGTCTACTTGTTCTGAGATTTTGGACTGGAGGGGCTCAAATCATTAGCCTATTAAATTATCTGCTACTTCGACTCATGTTGTTCAGTCTCCCTCTTTCAAGTTCCAACTTATGTGGTTAAGAGATCCTTCTTTACATGAGTATGTGGTTGAATGGTGGCAGAAGGGTAGACTCGCTCATGGTATTGCTATGTATTCTTTTTCCAAACTACTACAATATGTGAAGTATCAGCTCAAATGGTGGAACAGACAATGTTTTGGAAATATTTTTCATGCTAAGATTGATGCTCAAGCTAACTTGGATGTCATTACCTGGGAGATAAGGGATTTTGGTCTTTCAAAGGATTTACTCGGGGAGGAGGCGAGAGCTTTGAAAGCTTTGGAAGAGTGTGAGCTGTGTGAGGAATTTTTTTGGAAACAAAAGGCTCGTGTTGAATGGTTACAAGAGGGGGGGAAAAACTGCATTCTTCTTCAGCTCAGTGAAAGCCGGGAGACATGGTAATTCTATTCATGTTCATGTGAATGACAAGGGTGAGCATTTATCTTCTTTACATGAAATGTCTAAAGAAGCATCACAGTTCTTTGCTTCCTTATTTAGAGAGGGTTCACAAGATGTTGAGGCAGAAGAAAACTATGTTTTGTCTTGTATCCCCTCTTTGGTTATTGGGGAGATGAATGAGCATCTTTTAGGCTACATTTCACAGGATGAATTGGAGGTCATTTTTTTCCAGATGAAGAAAGGGAAAGCCCCAAGCCCTAATGGTTTTTTGATTGAGTTCTTTTAGAAATTTTGGGATATCATTAAGCTGGACTTATTGGAGGTGGTTCATGAGTATCAGAGGAATAAGTAGATGTTGTGGGCTTTAAACTCTACTTTCCTTGCTCTCATTCCCAAATGTGAGGGGGCAGATCGATTGAGTCAATTCTAACCTATTTCCCTTTGCATTGTGGTTTATAAGACCATTTTAAAGTTGATTGCTAAAAGGCTAAAGTGATTTCTTAAATGGCTTATCTCTAAGGAACAAAGTGGTTTTGTAGCAGTGTTAACATGTAGGATTGCACCCGAATGCAAAGTTGGAAAGTTCAACAATCCTGTGTAACATGGAAACACCTTTAAGCCTCTGGGTTGCTCATAATGAAGGTGAATCTCCATATTATGGGTTGGTTGATTCTTTCTATGAAACTAATGACTTATACAGGAAAAGGGATAGAAGGATTAAAAAATAATGGTAAAAATTGAAACTAGTAAGATGGTGATGCACCTAAATGATGAAAAAAATGCAGCTTGATTGACAAAATCTTTTCAAGATCTGTTTACACAATTCAACTTGTAAAGCTAAACCACATAAATGTTTCACACAAAGGCCTAAAAAACTTATTTTCTTTGAAGGAAAAACAATATTTTCTCAACTAGGATGATAAAACAAATCAATTGCACAATGTATGACCTATGAAATAAAACTACTTTTATATATATTCAATTATGAAAGAGATAGAAATTCAAAGGTTTTAAGCCTAAAACACATTAAACTCCTCTCAAAAGTCCAACATAAAAGACAACACCTAAAGATGAGAAGGAAAAACTTGATCTTATTGAAAAGGAGAAGAAATCTTTCTACAAAAACTGGAACAAATGTTGGAAATAAAACTGTTGTAATAAAACTCTGAAGCTGAGCTACAAAACTTTCTAACTCTCTGCAATGCACAAGAGAGTAGGAAGTAAGAACTGAGAAAAAACCTAAGTATTTTCACTTATATACAAAAAGAACTCCCAAGAGTCATAGTGAGTTAATTGAAGTTAACTACACTCTAAAAATATCTTCAAATATCTCTCCCACGAGCAAAGAAGAAAAGCTTGAAAAAGAGGGGTCAAAACTAAAGTAACTTGAGCTAAAATAACCTCAAACTCACTTTCACAATTATTTTGACCAAAGTTGACCTTGAAACCACATGAGATAACTGAAAACCAGGACCAAAACTCTCCAGTTTAACTCCTCTCTTCTAATTTTGCATGATCTTGAGATGAAGGCAATCAATCTAAATAAAGATTAAAGTAATCAATTAAGAATTACTTTAACACGTGTTGTGGATTTTCCTATTCTCTACATTTGCATGACATCTATTAAAGCAATTTATAATTGACTGCTTTAATAATGTTTACATTGTTATTTTGATTTCAATTCATGCAAAAATAACTAGGGGGTCGACCTTGTGTTTGAAATCCATGCAAAATATTACAAAGGTAAATTAATATATGGAAAAGGTATTAGTTTATGTTGAAAATATTTAAAATAAAGGAAAAAAATGTCATTGGGAGAGTTGAACGACTTAGGGTTGAAGTTCCCTAAACACAAAACCCACAAGAAAAGCAGTCTCCACTTTGCATTTTGCACTTTAACTGTCGCCATGATCTTGAGGTTATGTTACCTGGACCTTTCATGAAGTTTTGTGGGCAAAGAGATTGTTGGAGTTGCATGTGGTAAGAATTTTCCTTGCATAAAATATTGGATTTTCTAAATATTTGTAAAGGAAACCATTTTTCATGCTCCAATTGTGAAGGAAGAGCTTGAATATCTGCTTTGTTTCATATGTTTCTTCCTATTTTGAAAAGAAAGTGTGCAAGATCTTGTATCCTCTATATTTTGCAAGCATCTCTTATAGGTTCTTATAGTTCTGGATTCTCAATGTTCGTGGTTTCCTTCTATATTTTAGGGTTTTCATGAAACCTATGGCAATCTCTCCTTTCTCTATATATTTTGGGTTACACATTACACAGTTCTTTACAACACTCAACTATCACTTTTGTTATTATAGCATATTATCCTCTTGCACTAAGCACCCCTAAGATCTTTGCTTGACTTTCACCATATGATTTGTATAGGTCATAAGCTTTTTATTTTGTTGTCTTATCTTGTATGGCATATTTGCCTATATGACAATTTGAAAACTTAGAGGACTTCATTTGATCATTTTTTTCCACTATTTCACTGGCTAAGACCTTGCATGAGTAACATTGTTGTTTTCATCCTTGATAACCTTCAAAAACTTGGTTTGCTCTTGTAAATTATGTCAACACTCTTAAAGGTTGCCTTTGCAAAAAAAATCTTTCATTGTTCACTGTCCACTATAATGATTTGAGCACATACATGGGGTGTATGATGTCTTTTATACATGACTGTAAACTATTTTTGTATGTTCTTAAATTAACAACCATATTTGTTGCTTGAACAATATGAAGAAATTGTACTCTCAATGCTACAAATGGTTGTCCCTCATACATAGTTACTTGCTCATTGATTATGATACCTCATATTGATCACTGTAATACATCACTGTCCACTTGTGATTTGGGTTGTTTCATGACAGTGACTCCATTATTTGAAGATTCTTGAATTGATATCATTATGAACACTTTTCAAATGATATTGCTTTAAGATGTATAGGCTACTTCTTAGTGCCTTATATCCCTCTCAAAAACCAAGGGGGAAGCAGGTTGGGCTCAAATCTTGTGGGAACCCATTTTCCTCCACATGTGATGTTGAACCAAGTGATTTTCTAATGGGAAATGTACCTATACCTACATAGTGAACAAACAAGTTAGCAAAACAATGAAGCCAAAAGCTTCCTATGATGCTTTGAATTTTCTGCTCTTGGATCTTTTTTGAAATCTGCATATCTAATTTAATGCTTCATGAGAATAGGCTATATATTTGTTGATATTGCATTTGAGGAGAACTTGCATCTAGAGCTCTATCAAATCAAATCCAAATATATTAATAAGCACCTCAATTAACAATGTCTGAAATAATATGCTAAACTAAGTTCTCATGAAAGAGCAAGCACACTGACTAATATCGGTTGAAAAGTAATCTTCCAAACTGAATGCACCTAGAGCAACAAACACACCAATTAATAATACATCAAATAGTAATTAACAACACATTAAATGATTTTAGATTAACACAATAATTAAATATTGAAAAAA